>JAHZNI010004339.1:0-11411 GCA_027744415.1 Seira ritae | reverse complement strand
CAAGAAATAACTTTTGCGACAAAATAGCAGAAATTGTGCCATTAAATCGGCTTCCAAATAAAATATGAGAACACTTTATTTACTTGTTTGAAAAGGTTTATATGTATTTGCACAAGCCGTGAGTGAAAATAACATTTTAGCATTTACAAGTACTCTGCTTATTCATCTAGAGCCCATTTTAGTCTTCTTTTGCATAGGTTTTATCATAATAAGATGCAAACTGTTCACGAACACATTTATTTGGCTTCAATAAATTAACTTCAATTAATAGCATGAGATTCGATAAATTTAGTGACAAAAAATTCATTTATGAGTAGTAGTAGTAGTAGTAGTAAGTTTGTTTTTTGTGATGCATATTTCCTCTTGGAGAAATATTAAAATCGGGACATGGGATAAACCACAAAGTTTCAAATTGTTGCTTAAAATATAGTATAATTGAATTAACGTTCAGGTAACAAATTGTTTCTTAGTAAGAGTTTTTACAAACATTTAAATCACTTTTTACATGCATGCTCTTTTGAAAGTACTTAATGAGTAAACCTTATTTTGAACTTCACTGGGTAACTCTAGCCATGCTTCTACACAAGCGTGTATTAGAGACAGTTTTCCAAAATTACTTTTGTATAAATATCAGGTTTCTTGTAAATTTTTACGAGTAACATTTGTTTCAATAAAGGAGTTTTCACGTGTTGAAGTTTAAATTATTTGTTTAATATTGAAGTTTTCAGCAATTTTAAGTACTGGTAAAATATTTCTCCCAGGTAGATTGAAATCTCCGGTTATAATGAAAGTATAATTTTTGCACAGCCATTAAAAAAGAGTTTCCATAAATTCGTTGTGTTAATCTAAAACTGATCTTATGTAGATTATTCTGTAGAGGCAGACAATTGTAATGATTAATATCTCAAGATTGTGAGGAATGGGAATCGTAGTTTTTATCTTTTTATTGACAAATATTGCTAAGCCACTTTTTTCTTTCGCTGAAATATTTTTGAGGTGTACTTCGTGATTTTTTATTTCTATTAATTTATGTCTTTCCTGTAGCAGTGATTAGGTTACACAAAAAATGTCGAATTTTGAATTACTAAGCATTTGTGAGAAAAGTTCAAATTTTGTCTTAACTAATCGTATATTAATATGGCCTATTTTATACTTGTCAATATGTTTTGATACAATGGAATTATTTACATTTGACTTAACTAAATCCACTTGTTGCGATGATGTCTTATGTTGTTTTCTTCGGTGTGATATGCCGTGTCGTTTTATTGCATGTCCACTATATTAGGAGTACGAGCAGTAGACTGAATTTATTAGGCCAATTCAGGGTTCTTTTATATTTAGGTACAATTTGTAGGTATGTTAACTTATTAGTATGCAGAACAAAATTACAAATAAGGTAGAAGATTAAAGAATGATGTGGAAGGTTGGAGATTATTCTCAAACAATCCAGAAATACCATAATTTCTCATTTCCCTAATTAGTAGGGATAGTCATATCACTTCAAAAGTAAATGGCGATGATGGGAATGGGGATGATGGTGAACAAGGATGATGGGAGTAGAAAAAGGTAGCGACTGGGCAAAATATGTTGAGGATGATGGGAATGGGAATGATGGTAATTTTTTAGGATTTAGGCATATTCAGGAGATTCAGCCTTACACCCCAATTAAAACTTTCAATAAAAAAGATATAAAAGGTACTATCTGCTTTACGAGGTTTATTTTGAATCAAAGCTGAGAAGAAAGTCATTTACTGAAATATTTGTCATGTCTGGCATTCTGAATTGTTCCTCCTCCTCCATGTCATTAGCTTTCCTCTTTTTCTCTGCCGAATTCATTTTAGGCACACCGCAGTAAGAAGCTCCAACCAGAATAATATATGGACAAGATATGAGTAGTAGGTACAGTGGCCATCCTTGGTAAAATTGGGCCTGGATAAACTTAAAAAACAGGGCTCTTTTTCAAAACTTGAAAGCGAACGTTATTTTTCAAAATATAACGAATAAATGCAGAGCCAGAGTTGTATGGAGGTTAGCGTGCTGACTTCTGGCAATGTGAGTACACTTGTACCGGGTAAAGCCGCGTTAGATAAAAATTTAAAAAAAACTAGAGACTGTGCAGAAAATGCATTGTTCAAAAGTTACATTTGATTTAATTCAAAACTACGAATTCGTTAGAGAAGCGAAATACATACATAATTTCACTTTATGTCAAATTCACCAGGCAACTATTATCATTAACTTTTTAAATCTGCACCCTTCTGCATTTTCTGGAAGCAAAATCATGTATAATGAGACTTAAGCTGCTAATTCACGTTTGATTGAAATAATGGACAAATCCAGTGTTGGACGGCATGCTTTTTTCATTACAGCAATTGAGCGCTTATTTTGCTCTTTAAGCAGCTTTATGCTGAGCAAATTTTCTTCGGGGTAAACTTTGCGTGGTAAAAAAAGCATTCAGCAAAACAGCAAAAAAGAGCTTGTTTGGTTTAAAGGAAACAATATTTTCCCCAAATAAGCGCTTTTTTGCCAACACTGGACAGATTTTTCAATCGTTCCTAACCTATGGTAGAGCGCAATTAGCTTTTAATGAGTTTTGACTTTGAAAATGGACCGGAAGTGCCTTCCTTCCACAGATTTTGGGTTTAGCCTTCTTCACTTTCTGAGTTCACAAAGTGGGCATATTTTCTCATATTTTTGTTTAAAGCCTTGCACAATAAGTCGGTCCATTAAAATCCATGGAATTCCATTGTAAAAATCAAAAGGTTAAATTGGACGTCAGTCTCACTTAACATGCACTAGATAAACAAACAGAGATCTAAAGCCAAAGCAATCAAAGATAGGAAAAGCCAGAGACAGAAATAATATTGATTTCGCCATCTATTTTGTTTGGTCATTCGCGTGCATTTATGCATGCTGCTCTTTGTTCTTCACTTAGTCCTTGCATCATCCCTCAATCTTTCAGCGCGTCCTTTTCTCAATATTTCTTATATTTCTGTTTCAGTTTTATTCAAATGCATTTAAGACCAGCCCTGACGGGCCTTCGGCCCGTCAGGGCCTGGATACTCTTTTCCAGTTGTATCCATTAGCGGAAGGCCCCTGAGTAGGTAGGTACTTGATGTTTACCTTTAGCTGAGCCCGGCTCAGTACTATGCTGTATATGTATGGCCGGGACCGATGCAGATGTCCAACAGAATTTTCGATAAAATTCGTTGTATGCGGGCGATGAATTTTATAATTAAAAAATTATTACTATAGCGCAAGTGATTGCAGTTCTAATGAGATAAAATACAGCTATATTGGCTCACTATTGAATTAATTTGAACTATTTTTGTACGAGCTGAAAAAATCACATCTTCACACAGCTGATGTTTTATGCCAAAGTATAGAAGTGATTGCATGAGCTTCTGAACTTCAGATGCTGCAGTAGCAGATGCAACTTGCTAGAGAAGTGCGCCATGTGATGGTCTTACTGGGCCCCAGCTATATATTAAGTAGGACTTGAATGAAATAAACATAGGTGCATTTGAATTGGACAGTCCAGTAATATCCAAACATTTTGGTTAACGAATCTTATACTAATCCTATCTGAGTGACTTAATCTTATCTCATTCAAGTGAGTTAATATTTCATTTCATTTAAGTGACCGGTATGTCTGCCGATGAATGGCTTAAAAATCGATATTAGAAAAACCTCATAGTTTCCTATGCTCGGCTGGCATAATTTTGAGACCAAGCCGGCCATAGTCACATCCATCCGGTGACATTTTTAAAAAACATACGCTAAAAGTTGTATAGCAATTTATAAGCAGTGAAAGACAGTAGACCAGGCGCAAGGATGTTACGGAATATGCAATGTAGTCGGATGTCACGGACAATGATGTAGATTATCATTTATGAAATAGTCTACTAAGATAATAAAATTGGAACTTTTGTGATGAATTTTTGGCGATTCTAATGAATCTTCTCGATTCGCTCATAATTTGTATAATCGCTAAACGGGAATAGTTTTCTATGATTTTTAATTTTTGGCTAAGATATTCGTGTGTATAAGGTAATGTGAGGCAAAAATCTATAAACCAAACTATCGAACTTATAATCGATTTTAGACGGAAACCCGAATCACATCTTAATTTTGTTGGTTTATTTGCATGCCAAATTCTGTACGTGTTCCTAATATTCAGAATTTTAATTCATATTTAATCGAGTATCGAGTTGCTAGCAATAATTAAAATTCTATATTTCGCAAATGACCTAAGTATTACATTCAAGTTGTTGAGAATATTAAAATTTAATCCAAATTTCAAAGCTAAAAATTTTATATAACCCAGCCCTGGTTAACGTGTATTTGTGATATTGTTTTTTTCCTTGAAACGCCGTTAACAGATTTTCATTGACTAGGATCTCGCTTTGCGTTAACTTAGCGAAGTTACTAATGGCCTCCTGGTGTCAGTGGTAGCGTAAGTACGTACATCCGTCTAAACGATAACTCTCGAACAAATTCGAATTTGTTAATTCGGTTTATTGCAATCGATTCCTCAATCAAATATCTAGGCTAAGTTTGTTGATAAGCGGGATCGGTTAACTCCTTCGACGGTTAAAAACCGGTAAAAGTTTCAAAACTATCAAACTTTCCAAGTATGGTATGCTTATATGGGCTTTCTGACCTCAGGAATCGATTGAAAATGTCAAAATTAATTTTGAAAGCTTTCTTTGCCGTTTAAAGTCGTTAAAATTTCAGATTTGTGAATTTGATGTGAGGCATTGTTGCATGGATTTACTGGGTAAAGGAATCCATTGGAGACGTCAGATTTAATTTCAAATGCTTCCTTTACCGTTAAATTCCGTTAGAATTTTCAAAAATGCAAAAATTGCTTGTGAGGAACTTATATATTGTTCTTCATTTGAGGTAGATAATACGGTATGTTTAAGAGATTCGAGGTTAAATTTGTCGTTAAAATTAAATCATTCCTGAGATACTCCTGATGTCTTCACGAGTTTTATTATTGGTTTCAGATTTCCAGAAAATGACATAGCACTGTTAAAGATTAAAGGCTCGGAGTCGCTTCTTAATTCAGCAATTTTTAAAACGAAACCTGTTTGTGTTCCGTCTTTCGAAGAAGCAGAAAACCTACTTTATATCGAATCATACTACTACGGATTAGGTATGCCTTTTTCTACTCCAATCTGCGTTTTATTACACCTACAGTCTTAAGCTTGCAGTTAGCATTGGTTGATGTAGATCCTGAGGTAAGATACATGAAAAAAGTGAGACAGAGCCTTATCCTTCCTGGAAGCGAGTGTGACAAGACAATTAACAAAGGACTGTTGTCAGGAAAAGATTCCGTGTGTCTGAAATTTGCTATCAGTGGACCTGTATAACTAACAGAAATTTATATACATAACAGAAATATTTAAATATGTATTAGGTTTGAATCTGTATGTTTCACAATTAAAACAGGCACGAGAAGGCGGAGTCTTACTTACGCAAAGTAAATCACATAAGTTTTACTTGACTGGTATTGCGTCTTGGGTTGGAAGCAAATATTACTTCGAACCTGACGATTGGAAAATGGCCTATTTTAGTCATGTCAAATGTATGCAACCTTTACAATAAATGTTTACCCTTTATGCATTACGGTGATTGTCATCAATGCCGTGCCTATTCCGTTGTGTAATTTTTAATGACAAAATTCATGTTTCTCAGATTTTGTAAAGTACTTAGAATATCAAGCACACGAACATAAGAGCCTCTGGTGCAAAACCCCACGCGCAAATTTTGAGGAACCCAAGTTACCATCTGAAGAAACCTTTGAAGCGGATTTGTACTTTGGGCAAACAATTTTTCACGAGGAAACCTTAAATTGTGGTAAATTTGTTATGTTTTCCAAATAAACTAAATTTACGGCCTACCACATGTGTGGCGTAACTATCTAGTGTGTGGACATAAAAACGTTGGTGTTGGATCTCCAAGAATAATGAACGGCGTCGAAGCTACACCGTATGAATTTGGGTGGATGGTGAGATTTGTGCAGGACCTATATGATGATATGGGCAACTTTGCGGGGCGTTCAAATTGTGGAGGGTCGATCATAAATGACCGAATCATTCTGACAGCGTATGTTCTTCATATTGCTTCTTTTGATTCAGTAGGGCGTTACTATTTTGGAGGCTTTTTCAGAAGGGCGAAAGTTTCTTTTCACAAATGGTTTAGAAAGGCGTAAGTTACAAAAACAACATTTTGAGGAAAAGCGACTTTACAGTATCATGCACGAAATGAGGTAACTTAATTACAATTACTAAGGTAGTCAAATTTATGAAACTTGGTTGTTTTGGATAAATCTAGCTCGCGATTTAATAAATTTATGGACACAAAAAATTTATTTATGAACTTGCTTTTTTTCGAAATTCTTCTTTACTATTTTGAAACAAAGCCAACAAAAAAGTCATATCTAACAGAAATGTTTTGGTCAGAATTAGACGAAAGAAAACAAAGAGTACTATATATGATATATCAAAATGCGAGGTTTTTTCTAGGGATTTTTTCTCGATGTCAAACTCCGTTTTGGTAAAAATCTAAGTTTTGCCCTTCTGAACCATTTTGGAATGGAAACTTTCGCCGTACTGAAACAGCCTCCAAAAAAGTTACGCCCTTCTGAATCTAAAGAAGCGATATACACTTAATATATTTCACTGAAAATTACTATTAAAATAGAGTGTACATATCGCCTTAATCTATCGCAGCGCTCATTGTATTTGGGATCAAGATCTGCAAGTAATACCTCCTGTTAAAAACTTTCATGCATACATTCGACTTCACAATGCTAATATAACACTAGAGGCCCTGTCTATTGAGGTGAAAATTGCCAAGATCATAGTTCACCCAGGCTATATATCAAACGACATGTGAGTTCAATTTATACCTTAACAAACTACGCATGCATCTAGAAATTGAAAGAATTGAAAAATCTACCGGCGTTTTGCAGACACGGACTTCAATACGATTATGACATTGGTAAACTACTGCATTATTCACTTTTATCCTAATTTTGGTTTAACAGTATTCTTTGTTAATATTGTTTGAGAAGCACAAGGATTGGCCATGTCCAATAATTTCAGAAATTGATTCAAATTCGTCATGCCCGAGTTATCTTTAGATTTTCAAAATTGTTTGGTAGGCATTACTGAGACATTAAGCTGTGGCCCAAAATGTGAAGGATAGCTGATCCGCAGGTGTACGCAATGATTTGTTCTTGGACAAAGTACATGCTTTAAATTTTTTGCCATGTATTCACTGTTGCTGTCGTTATATTTCAAAGTTAACACAAAAATAATATTTTAAGAAGTGTAGTGTACTAAAATCCATAAAATGTATGTAGAAGAATGTTGGCTTTAGTCACGGATTGGAATATTCTTCTAACGAGCTAAAATGTTTTTCATACCAATTGGTATAGGGGGTTTGAGAAACCAGATATGTAGTATGTAATGGTTTTGTGAAAGAAGAACTATCCTCTAATTAAATTCTTTTTAGCCCTGGTGATTCTAGACAAACCACTTTCCTTTCCAAGCTTAGACTCTCAGAACGCGACATCTTACGTGCCAATATGCTTGCCGGAATACGAACATGATTACCAGCTTGTTGGGAGAATGGCTACGGTAATTAGCGAAATAGGAAAGTAGGGCTGATGATTGTGTAAATACTTGAAAATAAAGCATATTTGAATCCTTAGGTGGCTGGCTGGGGAGCTAACACGACAAATTATACTGTAACATTATAGCAATTCTCAACATATTGTTACATAATATATTTATTCATTATAGTACTTTTGTAACGCCTTTTCCTTCAGGATAAAAATTACACACACGTTGGTGACCACCCTACGCTGCAGAAATTAACTAAGCCCATTCTTTCTCTTGAGGAATGTCAACCTCATATGGGGATCGGTTACTTGTCCGACAATTACATTTGTGGTAGCATTGGTAATGCAACGCGTACTATAGCACTTTTATTGCTTTTATTCTTCTCGTCAAAATAATACCTTTGGATTTGTTTCAGGTTTGGATAACGATTCGGCTCCTGTAAGCTACTAAAACTAAAATATATGCGAGCTCGTTATCTTTCTAGTAATTCTTCTTTTGACTTTTAATTTGGCTCTATTTTAGGGGGATTCTGGTAAGCAAATGAGTTGAGGTTTCATTTGAAAATTTTATAACATAGCAACTCCTTATAAAGGTGGCCCTTTTATGATTCCGGAATTGATAAACAAACGTAATGATTCCGATCCTAACTACCACTGGATACAAGTGGGAATTGTGAGTTTTGGTAAGCAATATGTGTGTTTGACGTTATTCGAATCCTGTCTTAATCTACATATGTAGTTTGTAATTATTTAATTTGTTTGTAGGTGACAACGTATTAGATGAACCTGAAGAATGGGTTATTGATACAGCAGCGATATACACAAAAGTGCAAAGTGCGTACCTATTTTTAAAACTATTTTTAAAGTGCGACTTAAACCAACAGTCTATAACTTTGTTGCAGATTTTTTGTCGTTCATCAATTTTTACTCAAACAAGCATGGAGCGAAATGGTGTAAATTCGAAATGAAGTAAATTTATGAGGTTTGCAGCCTAGAATCGAATGTGTTGAAAAGAATTTACAGCCGGTTCAATCGTAGCATATATTTAATTGAAATTATTGATTATTCTATATTCTCTATTTTTAGTTAATCCAATTGGTATGCACTCTACCAAAATATGTTATTAATACAAATAATTTAAGTTTTAAGTAAGAGCGTTTCTTTTCCACAATTCAACTCAAGGAAATCTTTTCAAAACTCCCCCGACAATAAAAGAGTTATTTGCCGTGCAAATCTTTTCAATGCCAAGAAAATGCTCACATTTTGAAGTTTGGTTTCTTCCTGTACAACGTACAACATTTTTACGGGTTTTTGCTTTTTCTGAAACCTGCTTTCAGTAACTATTAGATTTTGGTTTCTTTCTTGCGTTTTTTATTTCTGCACTAACATGATTGTGTATGCACGGACAGGAAACGGAGCCTTTCAATCATTACCATACTTTAAAAAATGCACTATCTATACAAAGGTAGTTTATATTTAATATCCATAATGACTTGGGAACTAATAGTAATTGATACAAACGAGTGAGTATTCCCAGTCTCCGAGTTCGCTCTAACTGCGACAGATATAGTGAATTAAAGTACATATATCATGCAAACTTCTTTATCTATTTGTAAAAATGGCGCCAAATTCTATCTGCATATACTTTTTGTAATACATATCCTTAAATTTTGCATGCCATGCCCATTTATCCTTCCAATATGCCGACCTTAATAAATTTGCAACGCACTAAAATTGTATTTGATTGAAATTCGATCACCAATTGATTTATGCATAAGGCGACATGGAGGTTTGTGAAATTAGTATGAATAATAATATAAAATACTTTCACGGTTTCACATGATAAAAGAGAATAATGTTCACTAATTTATTCGTGAACCAACTAGAGGCAAAAATGTGTTAGATCTAATTATTACAAACCATCCATCAAAATGTTGTGAAGTTCTAGTGTCTAATCCATCTCTCTCAGATCACAGTGAAGTTTCGTGCTTTGTTAATTTCCAAAAAGAACTTTGCAAGAAAAAAATGATAACATACAGAAACTTCCACAAGATTGACTTAATGCGACTTTATGCCTGCAATACTGAAACAAGTTTTTTGCGTATCGATCAATCTGACTGTCCTTATAATTTCATTGTAGATTGGATTAAGTCAATGATGGACAATCACGCACCAACAAAACCCAAAACAATATCTACTAAAACAGCTTTCATCAAATTAAGTGACACTACCAAGAGTGCAATAAATGAACGTCAGGCTTTGTACAAACTACGTAGAGTCGATTAGTCCATGTCCCTAAAAACAAGCCTATCCAATTTAGAGCACAAAATATAATATTTAATGAGAAAAGACATGCGAAATCACATTCAAGTTCAAATTGATAAGTTGGGAATGCGGAAGTGTGTTATCAATTTTCTCCGTCCAAAACAAGATACTCCTATCCCGTTCTCATTCGAAGAGATCAATATACATTTTGCCAATATAGCTTCCGGAGAAATGCCCGTCAGTCCTGAGCACAATCTTCTTTCAGAACACACGATTTCACCTTCACTGAAATGTCAAAAATCTCAGTCAGAGCTTCATGGAAAAATATGAGAAATAAAATGTGTACTAGTAAAGATGCATCTGGAATCTCGAAACGTTATATTCACATCTTATTAGGGAATGACAACTTCTGCTCAGCACTTGTGCATCTTTTTAATCTAATTATCTCCAGCAAACAAGTTCCAGAAGTTATGAAAATTGCCAAAATTATTCCTCTTTCAAACAAAGACTCTATCACTTCACTATCTGACTTACGACCCATATCAATTCTTCCAGTTCATTCTAAAAATTCTGGAAGGGTGTCTTTGTGTTCAATTACAAAATTACATAAACTATAGTAATTTGACGAGCCTTCAAATCGTGAATTTTGTGCTACTGTGCTTCGTGATGTGGCAAAGGCATTTGATACAGTCAATAGACAAAAGTTAGCGAACAAGTTACATGATTTGCTAATTGACGCGCATCTAATACTTCACTATCACACCAAACGAAACCAATATGTGATTTTATGTTACCAAAAATCCTCATTACGTAGCACTTCTCGTGGATTACTGCAAGTATCAATTTTTGTCAGCATTCTCTTCATAACGCATAACGACCCCGGAGAGGGTTGCTGGTGGTGCATATTTATTATTATTATTATTATCATGATGAGCATACCCGTTCCCTAGGTATATACATCTTGACTGCGTGACAACATAACAGTGGTAATGGTTCCATGAGCATTATATTAACACTTTTGAGAAAAGTAGACGAGAATATTGCATTCTCAGAGAAAATCGGATTATCCTTAAATAGTTTGATTTTCGTAAAAAATGATTCGAATATTAAAAAGGTGCAAGATGAGGACACCTTACACCGTGATTTTGGACCACAGTAATTGTCAACCTCAAAGTCAATTGGAGGATTCGTGCAGCAAACCAAGACGGAGTGTTGGGGTTTACTCCTTCTGAAGTCGCCCTTACTCCTTACGATGCTCCTCGCGGTGAGTTTCTGGAAGCCAAACACAACTTCTTCCACCTGTGGCAGAAGTACTTTGATAATCTTACCGGAGCTCACAATAAGACCATGGTATCTTCGGGTTGTTCAACGTACTCTGTTTGTTACCGTGCCTCAGGATTCCTGTAGCCGGTGCATTTTTTTTTCTATATATTATACTACATGAATATTTTGTGAATATTTTTCAGTACACTTACTACATGAATTTATAATATTGTACTTTGTGAAGTTA
>JAHZNI010004338.1:0-11196 GCA_027744415.1 Seira ritae | reverse complement strand
ATGAAATGGAATTATCTTGACGAGATATGCCCCATCATGAATGTAATACTTCTGCAAGACAGATTTGCCCACTAAATCTTGGTATGTGAAGCGCTGCACGTCAAACAGCAGGTTTTCAACAACGCATGTTCCAAGAAAGAAGACCAACAAAAGCAGTCCTAACTTGGAGAACCAGTGATTCTCAAGGTTCGAGCATGTCAATTGGTTGCATGTGGAATGAAAATTTTCAATAACTTCACGGAAGCGGCTCGCATTCCAAAGAAAATAAGAATACCTGGAAAAAGAAAATATGGATTTTAAAAGAATGTAGCAGTAGTAGTTTGTCTAAGTGAAATCTCACAAGAAAAAAGCCACAAATGTGAAGGTGGGCATGATGATTGCATAAAGAATAGCATTGGCAGATATTGATGGAGCTGCCCGAATCGCCACGATTTCATCCCAAAATGTAGCAAGAACAAACACCAGCTGAACGAGAATGATGGAGAGGGTGACGAAGCATGCTAAAGAAACATACTGAAACTTGAATGGACGGTCAAAATTTCCTCTGAAATTTAAAATGCTGCTGAAGGTGAATGGGATAGCTCCAATTAATTTCCCAGCAAAAAGCGTCGGGAACAATCCCTGCCTGAAGTTACGCATACAAGAATCGATAGGTTTTTTAAGTTTCATGATGGTTTCCGGATACAACTGAAAAGCAGGTGGCAATGACAATTTATTTGTAAAATGACTTCCTCAGACAAGAATGTAGACTAGGCTAATTTAGTTTTGCCAGCTTTTCAAGTAATTTATTTCAAGTGAAAAAATAGGAGTCGTTCGTTCAATTTGAATAAATTGACACTTTTGCTTTAATTTAATTTACTATCAATCTTGCTCCTGTCAAAGTCTATCACTTCAGTTCTAGAAAAAAATCTATTAGAATTAGTAATGCATACGTCAATCTCCATTTGTGAGATATTTGCCAAGTCAAATATTTCAAATTAATTTAGAGAGCCAACTATACGTATGTATGTATCAGAAGAATAGAATCGCGCACGTGACGAACGACTAACGACTCAGGGTTATATTCATGGGTCGATTCCATGTCATATGCAGCATATGCTTCTCAGAATGTCTCTCCATTTCTATGGAGAGACATTAAACCTCAAAGATCGACGAGTAATTTGTGAACTTCTTTCGCACACTTTTTAATTAATTGAATAAAAAATGTTGTTTCGCCGGTTCGCTTTCAAAATTCTAACGTGGTTTTTTAATGTACATGCTTAAAACACATTAAAAAATGAATCGATCTTATGGGCGGAAACTAGAGTTAGTCTGTATTCTCTGCAATGAGTCTCTTGCGGATTTGGAGAAAGCTTGTTCTGGTCTCCAAAGTGGGAGGAGTGAGTTCACTAATGCCAACAATTCTTTGAATCCCTCACATAATGACGAAGCGCGTGGCGACCCTTTAGCAAATGACGGTAGCGAATATGCGGGCAAAGGAATCAGCCAACATTATGGAGGATACCATTCTATGTCGACTGAAAACCAAAAAGAAGTAGTGGCAACTAAATGTGGGCATATGTATGTTAGCATCATGTCATATTTTACAAATTTCATTCAGTTTATGGGTTGGTGGGGCTAATAAAATAGCTTAAAATTCCTACAGGTTCCATCAAGGTAAAAATATGGACTCATAAAATGCGTTCACGCATACCGAGTTTGAAAGACGAATAAAAGCAAAAGCGATGGCAAAAGAAACGGATAAAATTTTTAATGAATACTCTTAATATCGAATTTGTCACTAATCAATTTTGAAATTAAATTTCTGTAGGATGCTTAAGAAAACACGTGCACAAGACTTTAATAGAGTAAGTGCATAACATATTCGAGATGCATTAAATACATGTTTTAAATTATCATTACACTTTAAGGGGCAAAGGCGGAGCTCTCTTCTGTCCGATCTGCACTCGTCCATTTCAAATGAACCGCTTATGGCCTGTAGTAATCCCTCCAACGAAGGCACAACGTGAGCGTTACCTCCAACTAAAGATGATGAAGGAGCAGAACGGCGACATGGTGAAACAACTGAAGCAGATTAGAGCAAATATTGCAGAGGAAGAAGCCACTTTAAAAAAGCTGAAGGAGGATGCAGAGCATTGTCTCAATGACATCCAACAAAAGCAAAAGCTCCTCGACTCCGTGAATGGTCCAACAAACAAGGAAATGATTGAACTAACCAAAGTCCACATGAAAAGACAAGAGGTCCTTCATGTAGTAACTCAGCACAATGCTGACCTCCTCAAGCTTCTAGCGGAAGAATCGAATGTTAGCTCAACTACGGCAGAAAACATGTTCTTCAAGCCAAGCATGGGCACAAATGAGCTTGATCAAAATCAAAACTTTATTCCAAGATCGGATTCCAGTCGTTCTAGGTCTAGATCGAGATCTAGATCCAGATCTAGATGCAGGGCAGACTCAAAGGGTGATGTAGGCATCTGCGCTCTCCCCTCCAACTCCCTCATTTCCTCTTTTTCAGGGCCAAGCCCACGGAAATTAAAGCAAAAGAAAGAAAAGGGAGCTAGCAATAAGAAAAAGACAAAGAAAACAAAGTCTAAGAAGCCAAGGGGCAAACAGATTGAGCCTGAAATGGACGACTTTCCAATTCCTAATGATCTAGACGATCCTATTCCATTCCCGGTGAAATTGGCTTCGAGGGAAGCAATCCCTTGGCTCAGCAACAACTCACGGAAACAAGGAGCCATTGTTCGACAAATCGAGTGTGGGACTGCTGATACCCTTGCCAAGTGGAATATCGAGTCCTTAAAAGAACTTATGAGTATCAGTAACAGCTTCACTGAAATTGGTGGTCCGATTGCTGATAAGAACGGGAAGCATCAAAATATTCCACCACCGCCTCCGCAATATGCCTTGGAGAAAAAACACTCTGAGAGAAAGTTGCTAAATAATAATAAATGCGAAGGCATCCGGAAAACGATGGTTGTCGCAAAGGATTCTGTACATTTGCTACTTGCGAGGAAACCACAAATGAACGAGAGCTTTGGGTTGATTCAATAAAAAAATACAAGTTTAGTTAATTATTAAAAATCGTAGAAATAATATTATTTGGACAAACTTACCAAAGAACGCTTTAAGACGCATCATCAAAAAGATATTCAAAGGATTTCAAATTTCCTAACAGCAGTTTGTCTGTTAAAAAGAATTTCACGTAGAATGGATGATCAATGATCCTATTCAAAGTAAATCCATTCTACTCAAAAGCTTTGAAATTTCCTTTTGGATCCAGCAACTTTTATTTTGTATGATTAGTGTTGCAACTTCCAACGCTAGAGCATTTGCCCTTGTCCATACGACACGTTACATTCTGATGTCTCCATATATATCAAAGAAAGTCACTTTCTCCTTTTCCTTTTCCTACCTAGATGTCCTCACATTGTTCAAATGCAACCAAGAACCCATGTCAGTTTCGCAAGTTTCTCAAAAATTCCATTGAGCAATCATTGTGCGCAAAGTATTTCGCCGAAACAATGTGTTGAACTTTTTTTACATGTCTACCCACAAAATCACTTTCACCGTTTCACCACTTTTGCTACAAAGTACATTACATTTTTCTATTTAGTTGGAAGAATTTCAATTTCGTGTGTATGCCATCAATGAACCCTTTCCGCGAACTCAAATGGTGTGTACAAATGTCTAATGAACAGAAAATGCTCCTGCTCATTCTATTTTGCTTCATACATGAGAACATATTTAAAGTATAGATGTCCACGGGTTATATGCATTACGCTTTTCTAGTCTTATCAGACCCATCAGTTTTGTCCCTCGGTTTCCCCATTCCTAAATCCCAAATAATCTACGAAAGGTCTTAGACCTTTTCCAAAGGCACAGAAACATACGGGGCATCTTGAGACGGACGTGATGTGATAACATGTACAAAAGCTTTAAACTTTTTCAATTATCATTTCGAAGAACACCTGAAAAGTAGTCTTTGTTTTAGTACGACATCTTTATTAATCGTATTTTCTTTTCCATTTTTCTCTTTACAATACGTATTCGAGAAAGTTCAAGACACGTTCCTTGTGTCGTATTTTTTCCATGAATACAATTTATTCATTCTAATTTCTCCAGAAGGTAAAATGAAAAATATTATTTTGGATTTTAATAGAAATTCTCAGAAAAAAGTCTCCCACTCAAAAAAAAGTTAGTTGAATGGGGATAAACAAATGTCTTGAATGAATTATATGGAATGCGTTGACTAATTATTCTTGTAATAAATCTTAAATAAATATGCGCATGCCTTTTTACAGATCTCATACAGAGTTTTGTTTTCTCCTTAAATCTTGCTCATCCTATTATTCCACTAAGTAAGTAAAACCAATTTTAGGACTTCTTTGACGACTTTTCATCACTGCTTGATTTTCTCGCTTTCCCATCTGTTTAGAGAAAAAATAACTATATCATTAATCTTTCTTGCTTGCTTAAATTCTTTCAGAAACTGACCTAAGCTTCCACTTTCTCTCTTGAAAATCACTGCAAAGGATTCCTGAGCATCCCAAAAGTCAGGATTAGAACCCATTCGGTGCGAACTTCTTATAACTGACTCATTGGGTGTAGGTGGTGGCGTTTGTGTTGCATTTGACGACTTACGCTTTTCCTCCCTTTGCCAATCTTTTTCGAGTTTCCGAATATCGAATAGATTGTACATCCTGTGCATCTCTGAATCCCGATGTTCAATCTGCTGGTTTTTAAGAAATACTTCCCCAAGACCAAAATCAGTTTTAATTGATTGTACAACATTTGACCCCATGGGACCTTCCCTCCTCTCGATCCACCTCCCCTCTAAATATCTCTGCAACTCCACGTCATAATCAACAGAGTCATGCCTTCCAGTCCTCTGCAGCCATCGTCCATGAGGTCTGCCGAAGACATCGTTCATGTGCGAAGCAAACCTCTGAACTACAGCCTGGGTGAGAGCTGAATCCAAAACTTTTTCCGACATCTTCGTGCTCCCTTGGAATTTCTTGTGAACGCTACTGTCAAGATCTATTATCTTCGTAATCTCCTCCATTTCCTCATACAAGACACCGTGTTCGTTGATGAATCCATCCACTTTCATGGCACGAGCAGTTTCACTGCAACAAAGGTCTACTGCATTTTTGGCGAATCCAATAATGTACAGTCGTTCCATTTTCTCTTCAAAGTCCTTATTCTCATCCATTATTGCATTCATCCTAATCTCATTCCAAGCATATAGCCACTCGTTCCACTGGTCTTCTTTCATCTTTTGCCATTTTCGGAAAAGGAACACCATCTCATACCTCCTCCTCTCTCCCTTCAAGACTGCAAGCTCACATTCTTCCGTGCACTCTAGTAAAGCTTGTTGCGGGATCTTATCGACCATCGTATCCACGATGCATTTCTCCATCTCCAGCTTGCAAGGTTCAATATCAGTCTGAGTTTGAACTCCAGTACCTCCCCAAACAGTGATCCCCTTTCTGTACAGGCCTTCCTCGTTGATGTCCTCCTCCCTTGCCATGCACTGAGCCTTATCAACGTACTCTGGTTTCTCAGAGGAATCCTCGAGGAACTGTGAAAAGCTCTGATAAGTCAATGGCTCCTTATAAGCATGCACAGTCGGATAAAGTATTCTTCCGGTGGGATTGCTTCTCTTATCCAGATAGCCACCTCCTTTATCCTTCCGTTTCCGAATTCTGGCCCTGGTTGCACGGCGGAATTCCAGCCATCGGTTCAGATCTAATTCCTGTTGACATTTTTCTTTTTGATGCTCAGAGAAATTGACGGAGGTTGGTCCATGACACACTCTCGGATCCCACATCACATTATAGTACATTTTCCTTTTATCGCGGGGGATCACATTCCTGCTGCAGTGGCCTGGTGGCATCCACATCGACACCGAAGGTGATGGTTTTAAAGCACAGAAGTCTTTCTTTCCCTCATCACGATTTTTCAGACATTTGTGCATTTGCTTGGGCATTGAAGCATCTCTCATAACGGAGAGGGGATCAAAGCAGATAGCCGTCCCTCGGGGCTTACTTATCTTCCAAGAAGCATTCTTACAGTCCTTCACTTTTTTCTCCTCAATATTGCTTCTATCGAACCAAAAATTAAATCCATTTTTAAGTAAAAGTTGTTCTGTTTTTTTGACATCGACTCTAGCTTTCAGGTCATTTCAGGCGCGAAAAGATGATACATAAATGAAAAGGTTATGGCGTGGCATTTTACTCCTCCTCACCGATCAGATCTCGGGGTGTTGTAGAGTTTCTCACTTGGCAAGTTATTACTTTTTCGCCTAGATTTCTTCAGTAGGGAATCTCCGTAGACAGGCGGGTCCACACAATGTTGAGTGGGACACCATATTCCCCGTTTTATCATTATTTTTGCTGAAGAAATTGCTTTTGTAACGAAAAAAAGCTGGCTTAGATAAGATCGTTTCTGATCTGGTTTAGTGTAGTCGTGGTCAATTCTTACGTGAGAAAACTCAACCTTTCTTGTTTCTTGTCTGACCTAACAAACGGGATTATATCTTCGATTTTAAACTGCATGAAAAACAAGAGCAGAGAAGGAGGGAGGACAGCCTGGGAGAAAAAGCAAATATTATTGTTGTCTTGTTACTGCAGTTACGATGGAGGAAACGCACTCAAAATTGGGGTACATAATATTGTTCAATCCATGACATGAAGAGGGAAACTAGCATTTGACACGATCACCAGAGACAGACAGGGAAAACAAATTGAATGTCAAGTCTTTAAATCCAGTGTTGCAAGATCATGTGTCATGAGTCATGAGTTTACAATCACATATGTCCAACTTTACGTTCAACTATTGCATTATTGGAAAAGGATAAATCACCTAATGCCAATGTCGCCATTAATCCTGGTTTTTTGAAAGTGAAAATCATTCGCACTCACGAAAAATCTCTATCATCTCATACTAACTACCCAAACTTTTTCTCTTCCACCTGCCTTGTTTCGAGTCAGTATTTGGATAAATGTGCATGCATTTTGCCCAAAATCCCAAGTCCCTTGATTATTCTTCTTCTGTGTTACAAAACTTTCGACTCGTGTAAACTTTTCGGTTTGTTTTATTTTCGAATTCTAATACCTGTCGACTTTCTTGGTGATTTATGGTGTGAAAGACTGAAACCAGGAAAATGCATTTCATGACTATATATTAAGGACTAGAGACTACAAAGTAGACCAATAAGTTGGGTACAACGTAGTGATATCGAAGTTGCATAAATCTTATTGACAGAAAGTGCATTAACGCCTTCCCAAGTTTGCAATGCATACATAGTCCACTCCAATCTTACTTATTTTCAGCTTTTTTTTAAACGAGCTTTATTGCTAAAGGTAATGGTCTAGCTCTTTTGTAAATTCTCAGATCCGACTTTGGCATACTTTCTTGACATGCAAAATTCTGAACGACAAGGTAGGGGTAGATCAATCTGGGAAAATAACCCGTTTTCGAACTGATGTAATAAAAAACTACATTTTAAAAGAAATATTACGAAAGGGTCAGTGAATGTCTTTCTAGATCTGATCAATAGAATACTGAATCTCTTATTTTCAGATTCATCATCAAAGAGATTCATTCGTTTAATGAGAGAGCTTAAAGAAGTACATTATGCACATTGTCATGTCATGAAATTTAAAATTTGTGACAAGATGAAAAGAAAAAGGTGAAGTAAAACGCTTCCACCGGAAATCCTCGGATTGAGTTGGCGTGGATTGTGGAGTGTATTAGACTTAAACTTAAACATGCCCTTTCCATCTTCAGATAGGCTTTTAAACATGCCTATTTGAACAAAATAAAAAAAACTATAGATTATTGCATGGACTATGGACTACATAGGTAGAACTTGAGCTCAAAATTGAAACAAGAGCCTTTCCAGTTTTCTAATATTTAATTGCTTTCGTCTCAACAGAAAATATCATTTCCTGTTTTTTCAATATCAAATATCACGCATCACGCTATAAAAATGGGCTTACTCGCATTTCAATAATACGGTACATAACTGCGCACATACATATGATCTTGCATAGTAAATATAATTGTCAAGCGTATCAAGCCCAAGAAATTTAAGCTTCAGACAATGACATTTAGGAATAAGCAAGCGTAGATCCTACTTAGGCGTCAATACGTGGATAGCCTTTGGACATTCTTACACAGAAAAATGGAAACTGAAAAGGATACGGATAGCCAAACGCCTGCTTTCGTCAATGGCTTTTTGGGAGAAGTCTTGAGAGATTCTACAATTCACGGGGTGAAATACATTGGACTCCCAAATCGCCACATCGTGGAAAGGTAGTAAATAGGTTCTCAGGACTTAGAAATGATTAAATATGCCTGAAGATAATAAATGCTGCATTAATAACGAATTTCAGGGTTTTCTGGATTATTGCTGTGCTCGCTCTATGTGGCTTCTCCATCTACCTCGTAGAAGATGTCTACACAAAGTTCTTTGCTAACCCCATAATCATCTCATTCCAGCCGATGGAAACCGATATCTCGCAAGTTCCATTTCCCGCAATTACCCTATGCAATGTCAACATCCTCAAGAGAAAGAGAGTGCTGGAGATAGTGGAGTAAGTGAAATTAGCGAGCAAAACCACATTATCATTCTTTTATCTTATCTCACGATTTTCCTGCACTTCTCGTAGTAAACTGGTGGAAGAAGCCAATAAACTGAACCAGCTAAATATAACTTCATCTGAAGAGTACATAAATTCACTGATTCTCTCTGAACACCTGGCTCACTACTGCCTTGCTGCGCCAAGCTTTCGACGAGTATTGAACGAATCTTTGGTAGACTCATTTGGAGAGCTTGATTTTGTCGAGGAAGTCCATTCGTATCTCGAGAAATACATCGCCAAAGACTACATGAACATTGGACAAGACGAAATGTCGGAAGAGCTCAGGCATAATGTGTCGAACTTTTTAAATGATGCAGCTCACGAATGTGAGGACATGATCTTGAAATGCATGTGGGCAAGGAAGGAGGTTGACTGCAAAGAGATATTTTTCAATATACATACGTCGCACGGGAGTTGCTGTGTAAGCATTCAATTGTCCACGAATCTTTAATGTTTCTACCATTTTTATTACGCAATCCTTTGTCAATGATGCGTGAAAATTTTCAGGTATTCAATATGATGCCACGATTCATCCTCAGAAATATTCCGTAAGTAGATAATTAATGCTGCAAATTTTAATTAAGTTATCTTAATGAGAAATATCAGATAAATAATGAGCAGATAAATGATCAGGGAAAATGATACTCGGGCGGAACGCGAAAAAACGTCGTTGCCGAAGCGTACAATAAAGGAATGGAAAAACTTCGGTAAAAGTGGGAAAGTCGTGGACTTTGATGAGGTAGGAGAAATCCACCACCCGAGGCATCAGCACTCTGGTGGAAAACCGTATGGCCTTTCAATACTTGTCAACCCTGAAATTGACAAGTACGGGACATGTAATACAAACGATGCTTGGGGTTTCAAGGTTGTTTATATTTTAAGTACGTCAATTCGACCTTTTCCTTTTGCATTCTAACAGTATGATAATAAATTACACTAGATGATCGCACATTCCCCCATAACATTCCCTGCTATATCAGACTATGGAGTAGCCGTGCCACCAAACAGTGAGGTGTTCGTGGATATTGAACCAACGCTGTCTGTCGCAAAGAAGGCGTTGAAAGATATTCGCATTGTACGCATACTACACATATTATTAACATGGACATAGAAAGCAGAAATATTACGTAAATGTTGCAACAAAGTCGGATGTCATTGTTTGCAGGAGAAAAGAGGGTGTTATTTCCCCTCAGATGACGATGCGAAATTGACGAGCTACAAGTTCTACACAGGAGGAAACTGTATGGATGAATGCATTGCAAGAATCACCTATGAGAAATGCGAATGCGTCAGATATTTCATGCCCAGTAAGTTTTTCATTCGTTCTCTTAATTAGTAGTTCAATAAGCAATAAATAATCAAATAGTTCTCAAATTTTTATATCGAAATAGAAAACTCTACCCAAAAGTTATGCGGAGCCAAGAAGTTAAAATGCGCTGAGGGAGTTCGAGGTAAGAATAACTTATAATAATAAATTATCATCCTCAATTCAACCTAACCTTTTTTGAACAACTGCAACAAAGAAAATCTAACACGAAGCGGAAGAACTGGACATTGCTACAAGTGCAAGCCGGCGTGTACAGAAATCAAGTATCGATTGCAGCTCTCACATTTCCCCCTGAGAGAGAAGACAATGCCTTTTATAAACTACGATACCTTGAAAGAAGTCAACAAAACGTAAAATCTCTAATCTGTTCCAAATCATCCATCAGAAATAGGTTACTTTCAAAATTACACTCAAGTCATTCTTTAGGGCAAGCAACTACTCCATAGTGCACGTCTATTTTGGGACGGATAAGGTGTATTCAAAGGAAAGAAAAGCCCTTTATGATGCTTCGGACTTATTAGGTAAAATAGCTGCTACATATTATTGTGATTTTATAATTAAATATCACTTTAATTGCAAGATTTTGGAGCAATTAGCTTACAACTCTTTCTACGATTTAGCAAATGCTGGTGGCCTACTCAGTCTAACTCTTGGATTCAGCATTGTGTCTTTTGTCGAAATCGTGTATTTCTGCACTCTACGCGCATGGTTCTGCTTCAAATCGCAATCTAAGGATGAGGAAGACAGTAGTGCAGGTGTTCAGAAACGGAAACCTATGGCTATAGTGAGGCCACGCATTCAAGACGGACTACAGGGTTCCACGGAGAAAGCCATGGTGGGCTATTACAATTGGGCAATGACTACAGCGACCGCTACTCAAGTTACGGTGAAGTCTAAGCAAGCGCAGGCTCAGCAATCAGAAGGAATTTCAAGGCGCAAAAAGTCTGCTTTTCATTTTCTCCGAGGGAAAAACGACGATCAATTCTATCCCTATTTGAATTAAGATAAGGTTGCGTGGTTTGATTGATAGGAATTATCACGTAACGATGTATAATGATAGACATATTACAAAAAGGAAAAGTTTCTCTCCGACACATGTTTGTCAAAAGAAAAAAATCCGGTAAAATAGTAAAAAAGCAGCGAAAGGAGGAATAAAAGTAAAAAATGTTTTTGTACAAATCTGGATATTTTGTCATAACTGATGAGCAATTTTGAAAA
>JAHZNI010004337.1:0-10790 GCA_027744415.1 Seira ritae | reverse complement strand
TACGATTTCGTTGAGGACATGCGGTTCTCGGATGGAATTCAAGTCAGTGAGGTAGTTTCGTACGAACGCTTGGAAGAAATGCGGTTCTCGGATGGAATTCAAGTCAGGTGAGCTTGGTCCTTACGGAACCGCTGTGGACATGCGGTTCTCGGATGGAACTCTAGTCAGGTGAGGTAGTTCCTTACGAAATCGTGGAGGACATGCAGTTCTCGGATGAAATTCAAGTTTAGTGAGCGTGGTATTTAAGGAACCACGGAGGACATGCGGTTCTCGGATGGAATTCGAGTAGGTGAGCGTGTTTCTTACAAAATCGTGGAGGACATGCGGTTTTCGGATGGAATTCAAGTCAGGTGAGGGTTTTCCTTACGAAATCGTTGAGGACATGCGGTTCTCGGATGGAATTCAAGTCAGTGAGGTAGTTTCTTACGAACGCTTGGAGGAAATGCGGTTCTCGGATGGAATTCGAGTAGGTGAGGGTGTTTCTTACGATTTCGTTGAGGACATGCGGTTCTCGGATGGAATTCAAGTCAGTGAGGTAGTTTCGTACGAACGCTTGGAAGAAATGCGGTTCTCGGATGGAATTCAAGTCAGGTGAGGGTGTTTCTTACGAAATCGTTGAGGACATGCGGTTCTCGGATGGAATTCAAGTCAGATGAGTTTACGAAATCGTGAAAGATGCGTGCTTCTCGAATGAAATGTAACTCGGGTGAGGTTGGTTGAATATAAAGATGTATTGTATAGTCATTGCTCAGTGATTAAAAGGAAATGACAAAATTTAATTGCATATACATTTAAGCATATAACCAAGAAAAAAGAAGCTTATTATTAAAAATGAATCTTATCTTTTATGTCCGGTACTTATGTTTGAATATATAAAAGCTTAATAAAACAATAAACTACGGCCACACACATGGTAACAATACAACAATATAATATATATCGCCATCTACGAATCAGAAGCATACTACAACAACAAAGTTGGCTTCTTAACCTAAAACCCGAATAAGAAATCGATCCTATCAATCTGGGGAAATCATCCACTCATTCATGTACTCGCTCAACGTTTTTGTACGACACACATGCTCTTCAAAGTCCAAATCTAAGAGATGGTCCGCATCGCCAATGCTTGAAACTGAATCCACTTCCGTTTCAATATCATCCTCCTTTTCAGAGTCGGTTGGCACACGACTGTTACAATGACGATTCTCATCGTTTACCAATGGTACACTGTTAGATCCTAATGAATCCAAAGATGCGAGATTGACCGATTCGACAGTATCTGGTTCTGATACGGTTATCATCGATCGCAAGGTCGTTTGCGAAAACATATTTTGCAGATTGTGAATCCACGTTGAAATAGCCAAGTTGCGCTCTGGAAACGGAGGTAACCATGCAGTTGTGGTGCACAGCGAAGACATAGGGTGAGACCAAAGAGCTCTGCCAGGAGTTGTACAGTCGGCAAGAATTGGAGAGACAATTGATGGCCCAGGAACGTCTTTGCGAGAACTTCCAGTCAGTTGCTTTTTAGCGACGGGAAAGGAAGTTGATCTATTTTCATGCATTTCTTTCTCGACTGCATCCAGAATATCTTCTCCTAGCGTACGTGCCTTAAAAGGAATTGGTTGGTGTCGCCTATATCCCAGGTACCATATTACGCTGGCGACGTGTGAGCAGCAGCCCAGTGACCGTAGACCCATCTTACACTTACAATACCATTTAAGCACCCTTTCTTTATTATACTCAATCCATAAATTGTGTGATCTGCTGCTGCTGAATCTGCTCTGCATACGAGCCCGAAGTAGCCCGCTTCTTTCATTGTGGAGAAGAATCTTGTAAGCACCGTTTTGCTGAAAATGCTCATTTGTGTAATGCTCAGCGTTTTTAATTTGATACACGCCAAGAGTTATATCAAACAAGTCGGCTAGACTCAATAGAGGAAAATCCACAACATCAGTTTGATCGGCAACACGCCATGGTACTCGTTTAAGCTCTGTTGGTAAAACCTCATCTCGAAACGTCTCTGAAAACATCTGATGCTGCTTGACCAAGTTAAAAATACAGCGAACGGTACTTGTGGTTACTATACGTCTCCCTCATGAACTTGTGATTCGCTGACTTCTGCACGTAGATATACGTCCCATCCATGAAAACTACTAGCTTATCCATAGGAACTCCGTACAACTTATTCATAAAGGTTGAACTATGATCGTTCAAGATATCTTCGCGGGACAAGTGGGCATACCCAAGATACTTTGGCACAAAGTACGTGTCAATCAAAGCCGACACCCGATCCATTATGGAACTGACTTTTCGTTGGCTTTTGATTCCAAAGAAGTAGCCTAGGACAATTTGTGACATGCCTAATCTCATCTTAGCCAAAAATACAGCTAAGGCTGTACGAGAGGTTCGATGACAGGTATCCTTCAAATGAGCCTTCACAAAACTGTGCAGATCTTCAAAGTTGGCTTTGGTTATGCCAAAGAAAAGCTGGTAATCATCCTCCGTTAGGGCGCCAGAGTCTACATTTATCTTCGGTAACTTATGTGCCTCTCGCAGTATTGAAATTAGGTCTTCAATCGTTTCCGCAAAGAAGTATCTGCCAGTTCTTTTCTTAGAACAAATTACACTTTTACTTGATTCATCAAACACACTATTGCTAAAATGCGTTGGACATGCCCGCGTTTTTTCGGAAATATATATTTCCTCGTTGATCCAAGCATCTTCGATTGCTTTCCGTGGAACGTGATCACGTTTAGCTTCCCACTGTTTTCCTCTTGGGCATATCACACATTGGCTCTCAGAGAAGGGCAAAAAGTCGACATTTGGAAGGTAGAGCATTCCATGGAGGTGTTTCTCCGGAACACGTTTTAAGAGCTGGATCGGTTCCGAGTTAGATTGGGAGTACTCTGCTCGTGCAACGTGGCGGGCATATTCTTCATCAGTTTGAGAATCCTCCTGTACATAAGTAATTAGGCCATAGTAACACGACGGCTTTAATATGCTTCTTGGAGCCTAGATATAAAAATGTAACTAACCCATTCAGAACTATCGTGGAGCACTCTTTTATACGTCGTGCGTCTTCGGGACTGGAACTTTTCCACGGCTTCTCTTGTTGTTTGGGTCTAGCATAGAACACGAGATTGCATTCAAGTCAAGATTTATGTTGTGGAAGTACGTTACATATGTATTTGTTAAGTCTACTACATGCTACAAGTCCGCGATTACGTCGAGGGAGTGTTGCATATATTGTTTAGTCTACTACTAGCTAGAAGTCCGCAAGTACGCCAAAAGAGTGTTACAAATTATTTTTAGTCTGATAATAGCTACAAATCCGCGATTACGCCGAAGGAGTATGTTACGCATGCAATTGTTAAGTCTACTACTAGCTAGAAGTCCACGATTACGCTGAGGGAGTGTGTTACGTATGCATTTGTTAAGTGTACTAGCTACAAGTCCGCAATTATTCTGTGGGAGTGTTACAAATGTATTTTTATTAGTATACTACTAGCTACAAGTCTGCAATCACGGTGAGAGTGTGTTACACATGTATTTTTTAAGTCTACTACTAGCTACAAGTCTTCGTTTTAAGTGTGTCATGCATACGAATTTATAGACTACTAATAGAATATTAAGTTTATGGTTGTGAAAGCGTTATATGTTTTTTTAATTCTACAAGTACTTAATAAATTATATGGTAGTTTAATAATATATACCTTCGAAGAAGATGTTGTAGGTCTGGGATCATTAGTTGGCTCCCTTTCCATTCCTTGCATCACACCATCGTCAGCGTTAGTGCTCGAGCGTGGCAGCTCCTGGGTTCCAGACTGTGAGGCAACATCTGGATCTTCAGTCGCACTTGATGATTTCGGGTTTGCTGAATAGCTATTTTCATCATTCACTTCCTGGTCTTCATCACAGGTCCTGTCTCCCATTCCCTCATACCCGCCATCATCATCTAAATTTTCATCTGGCTGAGAAGGATTAACTTCAGGCTCCTTATCTGCATGACTCTGGTTCCGCCTTCCATCATTAGCCGAACCAATGGCAGTCTCCCATGTCATCCCCAACTCGTTCTGGACAAAACTTATTATTTTCCCTCTGCATTTCGTACATATTGAGTCGGTGACTGAGAACAATTCCTTTTCTTTTGCCAAACAGTAGTGCGCCAATAGTCGCCTGAAGCGTTCCTCCCCACAACTTCGAGCATCCTTCTTATACTTTATCCCGTGCTTTCCCTCAGCGCATTGAGGACGAATTGTAAAGCTCATCTATAAAAATTCAAATCATTCATATCATGATTTATATCCATCAGGAACATATAATAGTAATACTCCATACAAGGCGCTGGGCGATAATCAGGGAGTGGACAATATTATATTGCATGGACAATATTGCACGGGGAATTCGCAAACTTGGAAAACGGACAATATTATATATTGGTGATATATGCATACTAAGGTAATCATGGAGTAAAAGAGGTGACACAATAGCACAATATTGTCCGAACAAAACCCATCTCTGATCATCACGAAGTGGCCATTATTGGAACTTACCTTTACTGATGCAAGCTACTCAATTACTTTGATGCCTTTAGTTCTTGACAATCCTCGAAAATATCTTTCTTAAATCCCCATCCAACAGAAAAACTCAAATCTAATGAATATTTTTACTTATGCTCAATTATGCTTAAAAACAGTACGTATTTATGCAATGACCACAGTATTTAATTAAATCTTAGGTTCACAATACATAAGCTTTATAATATTGCATATGCAACAGACTGTTTCTGTTGATAAAATGGCACTGCTGATTCGAATTTTGAATCACCGCGCGTTGTTTTGAACTGACGTGACTGTATGTAAAAGCGGCTAAATGCATTTTCATGCACCTTTTTGCATGACAACGGGTGCTTTAAATGCAGAAAATGAAGGTCGCAATTAAACTTAAATATTGCCATACATCCCTACACACCATAGATAGACTTAACAGCAATCGATTCTCCATCTTCTACTCTATCAAAAAACGCATCATTGTACTACGGTGTGTGGGGAAGTTCGGAGTTAGAGGCGGTAGCCTGGAGGACTACTACGAGCGCTTTTACCCTTTGCATGATTGTGCCTCTCTGTATATTCAAAACATATAAGTATTTTCTCGCATAGATTATTTGCCTTATTTCTTAGGAGGACTCTTTTTCTTTCGTTTCGCACACGCACACTTGAATGATTTTGGATGTACATAGTAGCATTCTGTTCAAATAATGGCGAACTGTATACTTGGCACGAGATATATAAATAAATGAAAGCGTGACAATCTGAAAGTATCTTCTTTTTCACGTTCCCAAGTTCGAGAATTGACATTTATTTATATTAACCGTCTTTCAAAATTCATTTGTAAAATCTATTCTGCTTTTGAATCGACTACACAGAAGGCTACCAATTTTATTATAATTAGCTAATCAAACGGTGAGTTCTTACAGACTACAAAAAAGACCTATCAACGAACCGCATCCTCTGAAGGTAGATCGCAGATAGAACATGATTCCAACAAGCAGATGAACCTTTAACAAAAGTTTTTGAAACAGAGGTTTCCCTTACCCTGTATTCCAAAAAAAATTTGAAGTAGGTATTCCTCTACAATCATGAATACATCTTTGTGACATTACTACAACGTAATAGTATGTGAAGGCCAAAAAAGGACTTTTGCAAAACACGAAGCAAGAGCGAGTTTTCGCTATTGGGAACCACATCCCAGAGAAAGAAAACAAAACAGAGATGTGAAGGAGGAAATACAAAAAGGAAAAATCGTGACAGTACACAAAAGACATGAGAGCAATGTAGTGAATGGAGACGTCACATGAAGAAAAGACGTCTCTCCCGGTCCAAGAGGAATGAAAATTCAGTGGCCCGAGTCTGATTTGATATCATTCATGGCATTTCCTTTCTGTACTCAAGAATACTTGATTTTCTGTAAGCGGTATTTTCTTTTTCACTCGGTAAATGTGGCCTGATAAAGGATTCTAGTCAACCTGGAAAATGGAATGAAAGTCACAATATATCCATTATATTATGCGCGTTCCTGTATGCCTGTCTGTATGCAGCGTTCCTATTTCCCATCTAAATTCATGGAATGTAGTACCACGTAAGAAAATTACACTAACACATTACATTACATATTCAGCATATTAGACACGGGAGAGACATGTGTGCAAGGAATGCAGAAATCTCGGTTCACTTAGCTTATAAGCTGAGCAGATTTACCATACTTCAAAAAAGTTTCATTCGGTATAGTATGATGATAACTTCCGTTGTTTTCTTTGTAAGTGAATGTCTGCTCTCTCTTCTACTCAAAAGCTGTGCGATTTTTTTTCGTAAATTCGATCTTTTCTTTACCTGCACATGAATAGGTATACGCATTCCCCTTTTTCGTACTAGACTTCACGTCCCCAAATATGTGTATCCATATTGCTTTTGTTTAAACCATTCAGGCATATACCTACGCACATTTTCTCTTACAATTTCCCTTTGCATTTTTCACAGATTTGAGGGAGGCAAAAGAGCATAAAAACAGCCGGTTTACGTGCAGGGAAAAATGACAGCTTTTGTGTGAGTTTTCTTAGCTCTGCAAGAAGGAAACTTGACGTTTAGCATATTACACCCATCATGCATTTTTCTTACTTGACTCCAAGTACCTGCCAGATATCAAGGTCTGAGCTTATGATGATGACGGTAAAAAGGATATGGAATCAGTTACGGAGATTGAAGAAAAGGGTTAAACTTGGATCAGTATGATGATCATGATATCATGACGGAGATCATGCAAAGCAGAAAGAAAAGTGGGGAAGATGGCTTTCCCTGACTTTTGGTTTTCATAAAAACGATGTGACGTGATGCGATGTCTAGGTACTTTGTATGATGTGCACTTATTCAGAAATGCAATATGCCCGGTAACATCAAGCGAATAATATTTAATATTTGAAGGGAGTTGGCACTCCTACTACAACGACTATTTCAAAATGTGATGTGATGTTCCGCTACAATGTCTTGTGATTCCATGAATGCATCAAGGAAGCATGCAAAAATTGTCATCTTGGGTGAGTTCTGCTGTCGGGAGAGTAAATCGTTATTATTGGATGGATTCACGTCTCCCAGCCCCTGCTTACAATTTATATTATTCTTGTAGTACAAGTGCATCACAGCTTGCGCCTAACGTCTGCACGTAACATCTTCATGCAAGAAGGTGAAGTCAGTATGAGGGGAGTTGGGAAAATGTCCGTGAAGATTTTTCAAGAGCATTTCTTCAACTTGAAACGTGAAAAATTGCAGTTTTTTGAGATAGGCGTCAATTGAGCCATCGAAAACCAGGCAAGAGCTGACAGTCGAATTAAATTAAATTCTTAGAAAAATAGATTGACTATGTATATTGGTCTGGATAGAGTCTGTAAAATGAAGCAAAACAGCATTTGACTTGCGTGCATTCCATTTAACTCCCGCGAGCTAGAGCCAGCAGAGAAATGAAATGACTTTTGACCGATATGAATGAGCCAAGGTAATGCGTAAAATGCCTTCCAGTGAGACAACTCTTCATTTCTCTCTTGCGTAATAATTGCGTGAAAAGAAGCTTATTTTCCCCGTTGGAGTTAAATTAAGCCTTTCTAAATACTACAGTGTATAGTATACATTCTGGAGACTAACATGATAATAATTTTTATCATAATTAAGCGTAGCCATTGTTTCTGTTTGTCTTCAATGGAGGTAAGTATTAGTGGCAAAGCCTAGCATTTGCATGTCTTCCACAATTAGATTTTTTCGCATATCATTACTGAGGAGTTGACAGGCACATAAATCCATGTCTGTTCCACGATACACAACTCAATGGTTTCAATGCATTATTGTATTGACTAATTCCGCTGAAATTTTTCATTTTGAAGAGAAGAAAAGCTTCTTCTTTGGTTTCGCTTTACTTTTTTTCCTTCCTTGATCATTTCAGAGCGTAATAGGAAGCCCTGAATACAAAGAAAGGAAGCAGAACTAAACTCATCTATTTCATTAGGTAAGTCAGTCACTATTATCATTATCATGGTTGGCCATAAAGAAGAATTGAAGCGACTTACATACATACATGCTCATGCTCGCTCACTCGACTCAGATTCAAAATTTCTAAAGAAATGTTTGCTGACATGGCGTTGCTTTCGTCTGCACAAATTTTCATTGCTTGATTTTCCTCACTTAATCCTCTAGAAAAGTCAAGTTTGGATTGTAAAAAAACAGAGTTTTGAGCATTGCAAAGGATGTAGTTATTATTTTCTATTATTACTTGATTTCATGCTATTAGATCCTCAGTTCCTCATTATTACTCACGTTCCCTACTTTTTCCTCATGTCTCCAAGATTTTTTTAAGGCTTGTCTTATTATTTGTGGATTGAGTTGTTTCTGCTCCTGTTTCGGGTATTATTTGCTGTATATTTTCTAGAACTGATGCAATGCAATATTATTATTACGGTCATCATAATCAGATCTTCACATCACTATCATTCAGACTTGGACTTCTTTTCTCAGTGAGCGAGGAAAGAACGACAACATTATTATCATCATCAAATAAAATAATGTTTGCATGGTACACGTGAACATGCATTCCCCTCTTCCTCTAAAAATTTTTTATCTTTGTTTTCATTTTGTCAGCTTACTTCTTCTACACCCATTTTACTTCTTACACGGTCATCATCATCCTTATTATTATCATCATCATCGAAGTGATAGCATTAGTCATGAAAATTTTTTCTGTTCTCTTTTTTATCGGTAAATGAGCTCAAAACGTCGTCACCTGCTTAGTGCGCGGTTTGCGATTGCAGTTGCGATAAGATGAAATCTTATAAAGTGTTTCTGCACCAGATGCAAATTATTCGTGAATACAGATCGGAGATAATGATATGGGGAGATCAATGTGAAAGTAAATATGCAACTTTGAGAATATTACAGTATTAATGTTTTATTATTATTACTCTTGATTTGACGAAAGTGGAAGAGGGGGAAATGAAGTAGGTATTTAATAACTTTCAATGTCTTATTTACAGAAGACATTCCTTGACTTTCTCGTGTCTCTGACTTGCTTTTATTTAGAAAAAAGCACTTCTTTCACGTGTTTTCCTTGTCTTGTGGACTTTTTTTATATTTTGTCTGCAATCTGCAACTCGAGACTAGGAGGAATGCAGCACTGCCGCATGGCAATAGGGATTACATATTTAGACACGTTTTTCTCGAAGCTTGTGTTTTTCAGCATGAGCTGAGCTGTCAACAACTTTTAACGTTTTCTCGTCGTCGTCGCATGACTCATGCCATGCACTTCCTACGCTGAAGATGTGTTGCAGGAAGAGGAAAATTTTGTACTTTCAGCTTCTTGAAACTCTACGCGTAGCTATTAAAGTGCATGCTAACATGCACAAGCATAATATAAGCGTTGTAGGTAGTTCTTAATTACTGCGAAAGAAATGAGACAAGATAAAACACAGATTTATTATTTCAAGAGCATGCATGCATAATACACGTTCCTCGCTAAAAAAAAGTCTACTGCAAATGTCGAGTCAAAACATAATAATGCATTCTTTCACGAGATAAGAGTTCCTTTTTTCTCTTGGTTGGTAATTAAAATGCTTCATGTTAATGTGCTCACGCTAGATTTTTATATGCTCCACGCACCCGCCTCTCTACTCAAAATTCAAAACAATCTCGGACTTTATTGTGGGCCATAAGAAAATATTGTGTTTAGTCTAAAAGCGCGTGCGTTTTTTCCTTAGCTCCCCATCACCACATTCCTCATTATGCCAATTAGCTACACTTGCACAAAAAAATACGAGTGACAAGACTCAAGAAATATGTGAGGATTGCAGTAAAAGGAAATGGAATTTAGTATTATTAGTCCACGCTGAAAAACTTTGTACTTCAGTAATGATATTAAGCTCATGAAGAAATTACTTTTAATTTTTGAAAACAAGATTAAATGAGATGATAAAGGGGAAGATGGAACTTGTTGTGACTTGATTGGACAGAGTAGTCATAATTATTGTCACTTTTAACTTGGGCTTGGAGCGATATTAATGCGATGATTAGTTAAAGTGGAGAAAAAAGAAACCCACACCTCAGCAGACTTAATTTTTGCTTGACTTTAAAAAATGTTAGAATGGGACGGATGCTAGTGTGAAAACTAATCAAAGCTGACAAGGAACTTCGTTTCCTATTCCCAAATTTCCTTCAACTAATTTCAAATGGCATTGTTCTTTTGTCTCCACTTATTACGATTGATTAATGCAGGGGAGATAAGGAAATGACAAGTGAATTGCTCTTTGAAAAACTGAATGGGCTCTAACTGTATCCGGTTATCAAATGAAGAGATATGTTAATTTATTTAGCTTAATTGGTGAAAAGTGCTCACTGACTGGATAACTCTTTCCTGCATTGTTATACTTAATAGTAGACAAGAAAAATACACTTTTGAGTGAGCAAACACGAAATTATGTCTGGATTTTGGTGGAGTTTTAGAATCGTGTTTCATTTCATGAATGATGCATTTTCAAAGCAATTATGGCTTATTTTATTTTGATTTGATAAACCTGAACAGAAAAGAATTTTCAAGAGTTTTACATCATGTAATGGTCTACCAAATCACCCATAATAATCATGGCAAAATAAAAAGGCAGCTAGCCAGCTAAACTCAATAAAACGAGTTCTTCCATTTCCCCATTGATTCTTCTCTTTTCACCAATAAAACCAATAATCCCATCACGTACCTATCGTGCA
>JAHZNI010004336.1:0-10993 GCA_027744415.1 Seira ritae | reverse complement strand
AAATTACACTATAATTTTGCTCAACAATCTCTTTTTATTTTTAAACGCGAAAAATCATTATGATTTCAATGATGAGGCAGTGCTTTTGATAATGTAACCCCTTGAGAAAAATAGCATGAAAATCAGAGATACGCATCGGTTTCTTAACAAGTGCTCACATATACACACATACATTCAAAACTTACAGCATTCTCAATCATGCAGCAAAAGAAGCGGTTTCATATGACCAGACACGCAAAGGTCTTCGCTGATTTCGTTCTTAAACAATTTCATATTATCGTTTCTGCTTTTATCACAAAAATGTATGAAACTTTGAATGTTGAACCTCTCCTCGAGAGGGTTTTTTGTTTCTTCTGAGAAGAGACAACCTGTGATACATTGATCGAGTCACTATAACTTGTATGATCATCATGATCGTGTAAAATTCCATTGCAATACTATAGACTATAGGCATCATGTTCAGTTCATGTAGATAAGTTCGTACAGGCATGTAAAAGTAGGCCATGCCATGCAGTTGCACTTTTAGCTCTCCTGATGATCATGATCATCTACAACTTTCACATGCTCGCAGTGCCGTACCAAGATTATGTTTGCGCCACCACCACCACTTCAATGCTTTAAGAATATCGGGACTTTTAGCGAATACTAAGCCGAAAAAAATCTTCTTATCATTCGACACATAAAGTCAGCATTGCTACATGCCAAATACTCAAACGCTAAAGCATCTCATCTTCAACTTTTCTTCCTCGCTCAACACATTACCATCAATCATGAGCGCAGAGATCGCGGCTCGCCACAACTACCATTTGCAGGTATTTCACAAAAAGTATTATATTTAATGGAAATGTTAAGTAATATCGTGACAGAGTACATGTGTACCAGCACGTAAACTTTTAAATGCCATAAATCTTTAAAAAATATAAGAAAGGGGTAAAAAAACATTTTCGATTTCTTAAGTGCTGTTTTTCACATCAAATCAAATTATTGACAAATATGCTTGTATCACGATTGCAGTACGATATGTGGCTAAAAAAGATCTAACATTTTTTAGCTTCCAAAATCGCACGAAAGCTGTGCTATAGATTTTTAAGTCAACATAATAATCTTTCCAAATACTACCAGGAATGATGAACTGTAATTATAACTGACTTAATTTTTAATCGACTTTGACATTTCTCCAAAGGGAAGTTGGCCATGAATCTTTTTGAACTAAATCAAGACCAATCTAGCAATCGAAAAAACTTTTAATGAAGAAAATTTGTCAAACGTAGGCCTAACGTGCAATGCACAATGCCGACTTTAAAACAATTGAAATAGACCTCGTTCGTATTTTATTACATCTGCATGCACAATTCAGCGAAGTAGGTAACTTATTTTTACCAAGCCTAGTTGCATGAAACATCTAATCCAATGGCTTCATGGTGTCGTTAACATAATATCGTGCATCCTCTCAAAAGCTACATGACGATGATGACAGTCCCTCATTGTCAGTCAATAGGTCACCGCGGAACGCAATGAAAAGGAGGATACGAGGCATTAACGATGATAATGACCATTATGCAAATGACCATGTAGGGGCGCCTATTTTCGTAGATTGAAAAAAAACTCATCAGCCGCTCCACCAAAGTGCTTATGATTGCATAGCTCTATGATCGAATACAACAATCGCGCCCTATAGATGGATGCTTTGCATATGTACTTCGTAATCGACTTATAAAAACAAAATCAAAGTTACGCTAATGATGCCATCATTAAAAGGATATCATGATATGACTATGACAGAACATACTAGTATACGTATAATATGCAATGCTCTTTTTTGAAACACAGCATTTCGTCCATAAAGCATGAAAAGGAATTGTGTATGGTTGAGCAATGCAATATCTCTCATCATCATCATCACACATAACCGCACGGCATAAAGGACGATGCAAACTATGGATTGAAACAAAAGCCCTTGCATTATTATCTAACTATAAAATCTGATTGTTGCATAAAGTGAAAGTTAACTGGCAGTAGTGTTACTAGATATTTTTATTACAGTAATTTCTACAGTCGCAAGGTTTGCAAGGATAGTCGGCACATTTCACTATCATTTTTAGCATTACATTGGAATGAATCGCATGCTGTCATCATCATCATATAACTTACGCGCAATTAAATTGACAAAGCTGAGGAGAGAAGAGGTGACAGAGATACTCGCATTATATCTCATATAATCATGCATACCCCTACTTTAGTAGTTTTCATATAGAGCCAGTCTATAATTTCGCAAACTTCACCAAGTGAGGTCACAAACGTTTTCCAATATTATGTTCGTGTGAACAGCAAACTTTGTAAATGGTGACAGATAAATAAATACTTTTACACGATGACTCCTCTGCTTGCTCATCTAACTAGTTTTTGTGTCAATGTTAGACGAAATTAAGGCATGAGTTTACCACGAATATCTGTTGCTGGCTGGATTCTAGCATTTTGCTGCCCACAGTTAATATCATCATATGCTTGGGCGAAGTGTGATTTAACTTTTAAACACGGAAAAGAATCCCACCGCATTGTCCACTACTGTAATTACGCCACGTTTTAGGCTAGATTACATTAAGATTGAGGGCACAAGGTTAGAGCAGCATACGTGCCTTTCTCATCCGGAACATCCCATTTTTTCACATTTAAGCTCAGCTTCTGTTTACTTTGGATCGCCCACAATGTACAAATAAAAACAGAATTTATTTATCAGAAATAAGTGATTTGTTTTTGTTTTGCAAAATTCAAAACCTATCCCTTTGTTCCCCTTTTGTTAATGTGTATTTGATAGACGGCATTTTAACAGTTTCTGTTCCCAAACCACGTGCCATTTGCACTTACAAGAATTTTGCATGCCGTGATGTCGAGGTATGCATGCTATACTTGTAAAGAGCAAGTTAAAATATTTTTCTGCTCTTTATCAAGATGAGTTATATAAAATTAGGTCAGTGGAATAATACCTCAAACACTGCCCAGAAGAGAGTTACCACATATGCATAATATGATTATTATGCTCGCATTAGCTACTGCCACTACTACTACCACTTCATTATCAAATCTTGAGCACCTGACCGCAATATCTTCTCAGCCATACACAATTTATTCCCAAAGCAGAGCCTTGTGCAAGGAAATGAAGCTCAAGCTAATCCTGCATAACAAATGTGCAAGGCATTCCGTACTCAAAGAAACGCAATAGTAAAAAATAAAGAAGCTTTGAAAAAACTTAAATGTGATGTGTGGTGCCGGGTATAAAAGCCCGTAACCTGTTTATGAATCAGAAGATCCTGGAAAGGTAAAGTGGATGAACGGTTTCTTTTGCTTGAGCTCAAGTAAATAATACCCGCATTGCATTTATGAAGTGGACTTTGTTGCTCGAGTGAGAATGCTACATCATTCATCATCCGCTAATCTGAATGGAGTTTAGTTTGCCTAAGACAAGTAAATGAGCGAAACCTGACCAAGACATTCTTTCATTTTGTGCATGTACAAATGAAAAACAATATTTTGCTATGTACCTTCCACAGGATAAGCCGCATAAAAGTGGGTCGCGGAATGATACCGAAACCGGTTGTTTGACTACGACTACAATCGCTAACGGACTACCACGAACGACCAGTAACAACACCAACAGTCGCATAACAGAGACTAATGAAAATTAAGGAAATAATATAATATCTTCCTATTTTTTTGTTTTTCACATGACTGCCATTTCTCTGTGGCATTCCACACCATCACTGTGGCCACTAGTCGGTGGCTAGTTAAAGAGCAAAAAACATTTTTCCTTGTTTACAAACAAGTGCTATTTGTACGAGGCAATGTCCCACACGCTAATAGTGTTTGCTTACGTAGGAGGAGGGGGCTTCCATATGGAAAAACAATAATGTCCGAAAAGTCAACAATGAAATTAGTGAGAGTCAAATGTTGTGACAAAAAATTAAATGGCATCCCAATCCCGAGAGTATGCGCGTCATCATCATCATCATTTGAAATTGAGCAAGACAAGTAGATGGTTACTAACAATAGATTCACAAGAAGAAGCAAAAATTGTTGATTAAATTGTATAGATTTTTTTCTAAAAAACAACAATCCCAGTCAACCTTTCTTCTACACTACATTGGCTCCTTCATTCGTATTATAGACGCGCATTCACGTCCCAGAACGCAAATCAAATTCTGTCGAGACGGAAAGTAGGTCAACTTTACCGTATACATTTTCGTGTTTGTGTGTGCACACATTTTATTATATCAGCGCAAAAGTGCATTAATAAAATGTATTTGAAGATAGAGAGGAGCTACATTATATTTCCATTTGATGCACTACGTGCTACACAGGGAAAAGAGAATCTGTTGCAGAGAGAAATACATACTATAGAGCATCTGATTGTGAGTGGTGATGGGATAAAGGCAGTTCACTTTGACACGTACCAGCATTCATTCGTTTCAGTCAAATATAGAGATTCATTCAAGACAAGACGGCATTTCGTTTCTTAATTTTTGCGCAAAAGAGTAAGTGAAACGATCATGATAAATTAAAGAGTAAGATCTCCGCTTAGGTAGGCAGCTTCTTTCTGTTATTCAAAGGAATGTTTCATGATTGAATTGGCAATGATATACTTAAGTAGACGTGAAAAGTCGTGTTGTATTCACTCTTTCACTCATAGATACATTGTACCAGGGATATAGATAACTTTATAATAATAGACAAGCAGCAGCAGCAAATCAAGCAGCAGCATTCAGCACTCGAGATTATCAAGAGTGCTAAGATTTAGGAGAGAAATGAATGAGGAAGTTTAGAAGGACATGTAACGCAGTGTGCAAAACACAAACGTGATCACACGACACGAGCGGAATTCCTTCACGGGAATGATACTTTTTAGTACCCATGTGATTCGCGGTCAAGAAAGTGTTGGTTTACATCATCCTATGCTTCTGCCTACTATGTACTTGCTAAGTCAATTATGAATTTAGTCCTCGAGACTGCATGGAAGAATTGGAAACTTTTTAGGAAACAAAATGCCATTATGCATTGCAAATCCACTTTTCCTGCGAGTACGACCTGAAAGCTCCATCGTATTGGATCCTTTTATTATTATTCCATAACTACCAAGTTACCAAGGTCGTTGAATAAATCCTCGCAAGATCAAAGGCAATGATTGCACAGTTGTAGAACACATTCAGGGACTTGTCTTGACTAAAATGAAAGAGCTTTCTGAAGTATAGGTTCCAAGAAGAATACACACAGTATTTCATTATCCTCGGGCTTCCAAACACGTGCCCCAAAGATCAAGGGAACACGTGAGTCTAAAACGATTTCTGCACTAGCTCCATCATTTGAATAAAAGTCTATGCCCTAACACGGAAGAACCGAGAAAATATCAACACGTTTGATTTTATTTTACAGCGTTATTTTTACTTCAGCATAGAATTCCCGACTAAATTTAAACTTGCGTAAGTTGTGTTTAATAAAACCAGCATAATACCTAATGCATGGTTTTGGCTTACACCTTCTAGCATTTCAAAACGTGTCAGAGTCATTTTCATTGTCCTTCATTGCATGAAGAAAAAACCCTGAGACTAGACACGTGACCCCAACACATTTTCCAACTTTTCTGTGTTGGACGGAATGATAAATTGTGTGATTTCACTTATCAATGTTATGTGAAAATGCGACCCTGAATTTCTCCCATTCTTCGAGCGTGTGTGATGCAACACCTGACTTCGGAGAAATGCCAAGTACTTTGATTTTCTTATCATATTCGTAAATCCAAAATGAATATTTCATCTACAAATTTTTCTCCGATTTCGTTAGAAGAATTCAGTTCCTTGTTCAAATCGTTCCAAAATATTTTCCCAGAAAAGGATAAAATTTTTAGTTTCGACGGATGACCTTAAGTACGCAGATATGCTCGTGCAAATATGCTGGGAAAATGCTCGACTCACAGAAAGAAACGCTCGTTCAAGCATAACGAATTTCCAGAGAAAAGGGAAATTCCCAGAACTTTCCGGCATGGTATGCCAAAGCACGATAGATATTCCACGCAGGCTGTGGCAGTGCCTACTTATATACATAAATTGTAATAGAAAAGTAATAGGCAATATAGTGACACAAGACTTGCCTCTCAGTTTCAGAGTCATACTGCACGCCACTTTCCTGCTTTTCCAACAAACTCTCCAGCTATTTCCTGGAAAAGTGCTGTTTTACCTATCAGCATTTTAGTTTGGTGAACCAGCCGGCAAATTCACTTTTACTCATTCAGCTTCCTCCTATCCATATTCTTCACCGAAAAGAATGTAATGTTTCGGAGAAACGGAAAAACTGGAACTTTCATTATTGAAAGCACAAGCATGTCTTTCTTGTAAAAAAAAGTTACTAAACTTGTTTCATCTCTCTCCTCTCTCCGAGCTGAAAACTCTGAAAGTCGAGGAGCGTTGGTAAACAACACGCTTCCAAGATGTGCATGCTCCCTATTACATCAAGGAAAAACATCCTCCAGTATCTTCCCATTTATGTAGGATTTTTATTTTTCCTTAAGGTGGATAGGGGACTTTTCGTTGGAAGAATATCTATTTTGCTAAGGCTTTGAAAGTTTTCTCTGAATATCTAAACGATTTCCCCGAAACCTTGCCCTACTTCCAGTTTTTTTTTCTGGAAGACAAATAAGTTGGGCACAAGTGCATTCACTGTCATCAACTCAATATCTGTAGCTTCAATTCGATATCTGTGACTTCGGCGCGTATTTTCTGTCAACGATTGAAAAATATTTTTCCCTTTTACAAAAGTCTAACTGCTTTCTTTTCATTTTCCTGCCTTTAGAATTCACAAGATCATTAAATAAATAAAATTGTTTTATCCAAAAATAGATAATGAATTTACGAAGCAAAATTACGACAGCAGCTGGTAGGCTGAATAAGCGTATGCATTATATGTATACCTATTTGCGAAGCTGGAAAAGTCACGTTGGAGAAGCATAATACACACCTGCCAATGATTTTTAGATCTCGGTTCTGCCCAGACATCCTTGATTCTCAACAAAATGAATGAGCGAAGAAGAATGAAAAGATGTCATAATTCCAAAGAGCTAAATGTCATGGCTTATACTTGATCCACGCATCTTTGTCCTGACTTCTACTACTCTTCCAATACATTTTATTTATAGGCTCTGTTGCTCTTCAACCTTTTTTGTCTCAACTGCGAAAATAATGAAGTCTGTATAATGCATGCCCCACGGACATTTACATTACAATAATCGCAGAAGAATAAAAGCTTACATCCTGTATGATTTACAGAATGGAATTATGGAAATGACACATTCCGGACACACCATTCATACAAACTACGCCGTGCCCAATTTGGTTACGCTTTTTACCTTTAACCAATGTCATCAAACAAGCTAAAAAATTCAAAATCAAGTACTGCTGCTGCTACTGCTAAAACTTATCCCACAAATCTCTGCTTTACCATTTTTTGCATCAAGGTGAACAATAACTAATTAAGCATTAAAAATGAACAATACGAACGAAATGAAAAAAAAATATTTATTCAATGCCTAATGCTGTAACAATAAGTGAGTTTGCGACATCCATCCATGGCACGCAATAAAAGAAAGGAATAGTCTAACGAGTGGAAAAGTAAAAGCCAATTCAATTCATTACTCACTTGATTTTTTTCAAGATCATCATGGCAAATAAAGATGACATGCAATATCACACGTAGATTCCAACCAGAAAGGCATGAATAGGAATTGGTAAGTGTGCCTTTTAAGTAATATCAGTGTTCCATCATTATCCAACCCACACAAATAGCACAGTACAGAGAACAGACGCACTAACTTTCTTTTTACTACTTCATCAAAACTTTGACGCTTATGCTTGGTTAGCGTGTGAATATGTTTAGCTCAGAGCATTGAGCCCGAGCAGTGGAAAACTACAGCTAAGAGATGGATAACATAACATCATTATTATTGTCACATTTATTGACACGCATTCAGCGTACTTTGCTGCAAAATGGAGGTCAACCGTGAACACAAAAGATAGATATTAAGACTATCTTTAATAAAGTCTACCTATAAAACTTCAGTTTTCGGGCATGCACATATGTACATTGTTTTTTAGCAAATCCGAAACAAAGCAAGAAATTCCCAAGCAGGTTATTCATCCTATTAAGTTTTTTATAATGCCAGTAGCATGACAATCCCAGCTAACAGTTTTTTAGGATGGAAAAGTACAAATTGATTCACTTCCATTTCTCACGAATTCGAGAAAAATTTGCATTCAAGGACCCCTCCTAAATAGAAAAAACGCGCAATGGACGGTGTGCAAAGTTGAAAATTAATGTGTTTAGCATGCAATAAGCGTTATTGGATATAAATACAAAATTGGATTTTCTTTAATAACCTCGCCTTTTCCACCTTTTAGGTACAACAGTCATGATAGCTTGATGGTTTTAAAAAAAGTTAACAAAGCTAGTAAAATGGCTGCCAATAATCCATATTAAAGGGAGTATCTTTTATGTGGTGTACTCATGCACAACGTTACAATCAAGGCAACACATACAATCTTGGCAATAGACTGCTGATAGCTGAAACTTCCCATCATGGGAATGAATGGCAAGTGCGTCAACAAAAAAAGATAATTCCTCCTCCTCCTCACTACCCATCATCATTAGTTTCACGCAGATATGAAATTAAATTGTGACTTCTACTGCCTCTCTCATCATGATTTTTTTGTCGACAGTGCCAGTGCCCAACTTTCATTAGCGCATACCCTTAGATATTCGCTACAGACTACAGGTGTGTTGCCTAAAACGAGAGGGAAGATTCATCAGAATCAGGATCATCACGACAAGTCATTCAAAGTCTACTTAAATAGAATGAATATGGAATGGATGAACACCTTTGAAGAAAGTGTTTTCATTTTTGGTTCTACTACTCCTCCTAGCACACAAAAAAGTCTTTTGTGCCAAGGGGAAAATCCCAACAATGTATTGCACTGATTTTTGCATGATGAGGCATTAAAAAAGTGGATAGATAGTAGTCATCACTGTTATAGTACAGCAGCATTGAGAATTTTTTTCTCGTCTGCTGAACAGTGTAAAGTTGTTTATTCGCAAACAACAAAAACAAGTACATGCATGCATGCACGATTGAAGCAGTACTCATTCACTCACTTGTACGGCATAACTTTGACTGGGATTTTATTATTATTGTGTGTGTTGTTTTGTTGCTGACTGCTCTTTCGCAAAAAAATTATGTGAGCACGATACACTATCAAATCGCGTATGCATCTTCTATTCTATAGCCAGCAAGTAATGCAATGATGATGATCATTCTCATATAAAAAAGCACAACAATTCGTACTACGGTAATATTATGTTGCTCGAAGTAAGCATATGTAGTGGATGCTTGCAATACACGAGTGTATGTTACTCAACTTAGTGCATAACTTTGTCCATAACCTACTGACACATATTGCCGCAAATGTATGCCACTGTTATACAGTCTTCTTAACTTTTATTTTCCCCCAACTTTTGCTATCTTCTTTCTTCTGGCCAGAAAAATTGGCAAAAAGGAATTTCTTGTTTTGTTCTGAAAAGCCAATTTTAAGGAGGTTTTTCTTAAATTGTCGTTTTCACCGATTGCGTTAGATATGTAAAAACCCCTGCTTTTCTTACGAAACTAAAAAATTATAATTGGAAGGCAATTTAGTTTTTCTTCTTACACATACATATAACGAGTCTTATTTCCAAAGAGGATATCCCGACAATCCCAAGAAATCATTGACATTCATTTGATCAGAATCGTTAAAAGTATATTCTAGATTTTTGGAGAAGCTTCAATAGGGGACTTTTGCGCAACCTTCATTGAATTTGAATTTGTTTTTCAATAGAAACAAAAATGTTAATGATAACAAGAACTGGGGCTATATTTGCGATTCGTTCGTAAAAAGCATTCCCATCCCAGCTTTCTAGTTCTGAGCACAAGCATGGAATACGGAGAAGAGCGAATATTCCTTGTTGAACTTACAAGTATCTATTCACAAGCAACCCCTTGAGAAGGTTCTTAGTATTCCATTACACCTCCTCAAAGCAAGCATGTCAGTCATCCTGTTCTGAGTAAAACAGGAAGATGTACGATGTAAGGCTTCCATATCTTTGAACTCCTCCACAGAAAAAGGATTTAACAAGGCTATGAGCCATAATAATGCGTGGTTAATGCAGAGACTAAACTTCCCAACGACTGTGTTTAGCGTCCTGAACGGATATTATGATTCCTTCAAAAAATTACCTTTCTGTTTAAAGGGATACGACAAGAAGACAAAATACAAGCTTTGTAGTTACGTGACATTAGCGTCTTCCCATAATGATGGAGCCATTTTTGCAAATACCTTCCTTTTCTTCAGTGATTACCTACGCGGACTTCTTGAGAGCACGTTAACTAAGTAAGATCTAAATCCCATGAATTATTTATCAGGTTCCGTGTAGCATTCGCACAACAAAACCATTAACACCGTACATATCAAAAATAGGTCAAGTGAGTAATCAAGACAAAATACTACATTCGTGAAGAAAATCCCGTTTTCTCATTCTTCTTGGCTACATCCACATCCTCCCACGCTTACATTATATGCATGCATACCTACCTATGTACTTTACAACTGTACGCTTAGGTATTTCGCTGAGATATTGGATGACATTTACTAGCGAAGACTGAAGTGAAAAGCATTGTGCTAGAAAAAAGGGATGGAAAAGGAAGGGAAAACGCATTTTGGTTTTTTAAAACCATAATGGTTAAATTACTATACTACGCTGTATGTAAATTACTACCTTACGTTACAACTATCTCATGAATGATACTGACATAATGTCTTTCCTTTCCTATTGTTACGGAAAACGTTGGGTGCAACGTTTTTTTATTCATTTGAGATAGTTTCATGTCACATCACTTTTAACGATATTTATAAGCACGTGTGCT
>JAHZNI010004335.1:0-20416 GCA_027744415.1 Seira ritae | reverse complement strand
CAGTTTATGACAAAGGTAAGAGTTTTTACGAAAATTATTCATTCCTATGCGTATAAGTTTAATACTTCATTGGGTATTGCTTTTTCCTTCAGGCAAAGTACACTGACAATTTCCGTCAGTCAGTGGTGAACGAGTTGGCTGATCCGGTGGAAGTCATCAAACCCTTTGAAATTACACAGGCCGTTAAGAATCTTCAGTGCGATGCCTCTGGTAATGTACTCTCCCTGGAGGATTTTCTAATCAATATTGCTGTAAAGAACGTCTCAAAAAACGCTCTCCATGTTGAAAGTTTAAGCATAACGAAAACGGTAAAATCTAGAATAATTTTTACTTTTATGCAATTTACAAATGAACACTATGCAAGATAATTGATATTACTTAAATATGATGTTGAAGTAGAGCTCTGCGGTAGAGATGTCAGTTGGCCCGCCAACACATCTAAAAAAGTTTACTTTGGAGGAGGGAGAAGTTGCTCAAACAGTCGCTACTTTCGTTCAATTGATGCGAGTGGAGTTACCGATTGCAAAGTTGGAAATTAAATGGCGCCGGTAAACCAAAATACAGTTTATTGCCAAATTCCCAGTGCAGTAAATTATTTCTTTGAAAATATGTTCGCACAAAACTTATTTGTTTGTAGAGAGAAGGAAGATGTACCACCCTGCACTTCTGAGATACCAATTAATCCTGCTAGTATGACGGATTCTGCGGCAATATACGTCGAAGGGATTTTCAATTCCAGTGGGACGGGTCAATTAAAGAAGCCGATGCCTATCAAATACTGCATCCATAATCGCTCGGACAAAGTGCATGATCTCTGGATATCCTTGGATTCTACTGAATGCTTCATGAACGCTGGACCGAGAAAAGTACAAAACCAAGTCCTACGAAAACAAATTTTGTGTATGGATTGGACTCAATTTCAATTACTTAATTTGTTGTTTCTTTGTAGACTAATGTGAAAATTACTGCATACGAGTCATTGAGTATGCAGTTCGTCCTTTTTCCACTGAAGACTGGCTTACTCAAAACTCCCAGATTACTCATTGATGGCATCAGCCTTCCCGGCGATGCGCAAGGTGGAGGCGATCTTCCCTCTGTGATTCACAAGAATATTGTGAAGAACATTTTCGTCTCCGTAAGATGGAATTAAGAATGTGAATCACGTACATATAAAAGTGAAATTTTATTCTAGATTCGCGAAATGTGTGTGTTTTCTTTTTAAAATGCAGAGAGGTGAAAACCAAGGAGCAGGCTCAGGAACAGGAGCATTGCGGTAATGCCGTCACTTTCTTTCAAAATTACTCCTGAACTTTTCAAATGAACGCTTCTAAATAAATTAATAAAAGAATGATCCAATTGCGTCAGAGAGAGGTAGTGTTTCGAGTTACTAAATTTTGGCTCATCTTGATGAGAATCTTGTGCGGTTGTCCCATCATCATCACCATCATCCTGACTTTCGCCATTGTCACTGAATATTGCAGGAAACTTGTTTGTGTGTTCTGGCAAGTAAACTGAATTATTGCTAGTCTCTATTTCCTGGAATCCTTCGTTGTCTCTTGTATTCACATGGTCTAAAGAGTTGGTAGTAGTCATTAGAGGGATAGTTGTTGGTAACATTTTTTTCAGCTTTATCCGTAGGAAAGTTGGTTGACGTTGTTCCACAACAACTTCTACTTCTTGCATGTTGTATCCATCCTTCTCAACCTGTTTATAATGCATGAGAATCTCGTTAAACTCCATCCTGGAATTTGCTCCATATAAGAGTTACCGATGGCCTAGGTTTGGAACCTTCTGGTAATAATGAAGTTTGCAAGAGATTACGCGTGCGACCAACCTTTAATTTATACACACCGGGTCGCCATGGTCTCCAAAATTCTCCGTATTCAGTAGTAAACCACGGTATGTGAGGTAATCCTTCGCTTTTCTCAAGATCATCGTCATCTCCTCCCCTTGACAGTTTTGCTCCCTCGATTGCGTCATACGTTTCTGAGTCTAAAACTTGTCCTCTTATCCCTCCCTGAACCTCGTAAATGACGTGAAGTAAGCTCTAGAATAGAAAGGAAGCCCTTTAAGTAAATTAATTAACTTTTCTTGCTCCGCATTAGATCTGCAGAACTTCCTCTCTTTTGTAGTAAAAAGACAAAGATAGTTCGTAAATCAACTCTATCGGTATAAAAAACTGATTTGCTGCCAAAAAACACTTTCTCCTTATTCTTGCCCCTCATCCTGCCAGTTTCCATTTTCTATGCTGATGCTTGAATCCAATCCATTTCGCATTCAGATCGAGTAAAATAGTGGAATGGAGAAAATGTGATGTCAGCAGAATTATTAAAAGTAGAAAAAGAGAGAGTAATTATTTGCCATTGTCACAGTTTAATGGCTGATTTCGTTTCATTTCATTTGCATTCTATTCCTTTTGTGGCAGAGCTCGCATATAATGACGCTACGCTACTCAAGAAAGAGCCGGATCTTATTCTTAACTGCTTACATACCTCACGATACTTCCACCAAATCTCGTTCAGCACGCTCGTATCATTTTCGTTTCGACAGCAAGACACTCCAACCATGATTTCAAATGTTCCATGAATATAATTGTAGTCCATCATTGTCCCTGCACAAGCAAAGAGGAAAGCGTCATTAAAGTCATATTAGTAATAATAAAAAAAGTCAAAATGAATATAAATTGCTGCTTCCGGGGTAATGTGAGAATCTGTGCATGCCTAATTGGCAACTATATTACCTATCTTATAATTCATACCTGATTTCGGATTCCACTCTGCACCGTTGATGACACCGTTTTGGAAGATTCTGTTTAGCCTTGGACAAAGCCTGTCAGCCTCACTCCCCCAAGCTCGTTTTGCGTATGTAAGCGAAAGATGCTTGAAAATGTCATGATCGGGAGGCAAATGTTCCTGACCCGCTAAAAGACCAATGTCTGTCAAAACATAGATAATATTAATTCATCGAACGCTCTGACGCTCTGTTCACAACCATTTCATTCAACCTTGACATTTTTTCTTCTCATTCAACCTTTATCTCCAACTCCACATTGATCAGCCTACCTTCTTCAGGTATGGAGTCAAACGGATACACTACGACTTTAGCTCCGCTAATGACCGACACGGACACGATAAACTTGTTTTGTTCAATCCATCTCATCATTGCCTCCGTCTCCTTCTGAATCGCAAGATTCTCTCGGTATACGAAAAGGTCGGGGAAGTTGGTGTTCAGGTCGATGCCGTTAGAGTTCAACCTTAATGAAAATATCAGATTTACATTTCCTATATCAATTAAATATACACTCAAACCATGATCTTTTCTAGTGACTGGCACTGATAAATTTGTAAAAACACGAGATAATTTGAGTACATGATAGTGATTAGGGGTTTTATGAGATTTTGTGCTCGTCTGATATGCGAGAGATTTTCTCATTTCACCTATTTATATGTTACCTTTAAAATTCGAGTTTCTGTATAGAATTTAAAAGTTTGCTTGTTCTCCCTGAGCTTAAATTGAACTGAAGATGCTTTTTTCAAATGTTTTAAAATCGATTTCAGTTTTGTTATCAGTTGCATCGAATTCTCCGGGTTTAAAATATATTATGTAAGTAGGTAAGTGACTTTCACGTCTGGCTACTCTTGGTAACTAACTTGAAGCCTAAGGCTTTTAAGTAGGCTGTTTTGAAACTGAAAATTCCTTTTTTTTGTTCCCTGGCATTTTATGTCGAATTCCTTGGTATTTGCAGACAGGCTAAATAATATTCATCTCTTGGTGTTAGTTAGCCTATTGCATCACTTGGCCATGAAAAATGATCCTGTTCTTTCACTGCAACTGTCCCCTAATGATACGTGTTCAAAGGATTCTATTCATGCTTGCTTTTATTCTGTAGTCCACACCTTATCTATCTAATCTTTTCCATCTATGTCTTTTTTCTTGGGAAACAATAGAAATAAAGTTTTCTTGCTGATTATACAAAACTTACCTTCCTTCTCCACTGAAGCACGAGCCTGGAACGGCTTTGGCATATCCGTCCGGATTCAAATTAGGTATTATATGGATTTCTATACTTTCCATAAGTTTTCTCTCCATGGAAGCTTCATTCTCGTATTGTTCCACCAAATGCTGAGAGTCGAATAAAAAAACAGCTTTATGAAAAACGAGGACTACATTATCATCGCCAGAAAACTTTCGCGAAAATACTTTTACTTTCCCTCCCTTCCCCCTAATCATATGTAAATACATGAATAAGCCTATTGTGATTTATGACAAAGAATAGGGAAGCTTGAAGAATATATTGCCTTCCCCTTCCAAAAAGGTTATTCCACTGTCACTTTTCATTTAAATTCAGTAAAAGTTCTCTCAATGAGCATAAATATTTTGTGATTTGACACTTGGAGCACCGACTGAAGTGAAGAATACATTATCGCAGAAAGATTTTCACTTCTCATACACTAGAAAATCTCAAGCTATTTACTTATTAATTACTTTCAGCGTGTGTACTTCCCATGCTGTGTGGCAACTCCCTAAATAATAAAACTTACTTTCGCCAGTCGGAGGAGAATGTAACAAGCTGGTCCCGACATGCCATTCACGTTCCCAACAAACTTTACTTGCGGTCGTAGTAGTGGTCGGTGGTAAGGGTTGTCTGAGACTATAATTGTCCAAAGCTCTCGGTCTTCGCAGAAATAAAAACGGAATTATATTATATCGACATTAGTTTGAAATTCAGATCATTTCAGTGCCAACTTTTCCGAAAAATAAATTCTCGGCGTGATTGGAATTCTAACGAATTTATCTTTTCATATGGAACCACAAAAGCAAAATTAATCGAGCCCCTTTGAGAAAATAGTTTTAGTTTGACAGGATAAGACGTTTGGGATATCGGGAATTGGATACTTCTCCCTTTTATTTGCATAAAACCCACTGTTTGGAATTTGAAGTTCTCGGAAAAGTTCCACGCGTTTTGAAAGTTTAAGGATGTTCCTCGTTCTGCAAATATCACACTTTTCTTCACAATTTTACGTGCATTCCATTATATTCCACCCATGTGATTGATCTGATTCTCTAGAATTATAATTGATTACGTTCAAATAAATTCCGTTTTATATATCTCAACTGTTTCTACCTTCATCGGTTAACCCAATAGATTGAAGTCTTGCTATGTGACTGTAATTAGCAGCTAAACTTTGCAGAAATTTTGTCATGCTTCGGTACTCGCAAGTCACGTCGCTGGCTGAAAATGATAGCTGTATCCCTTTGAACAGAAGCACTGCGAAAACCATTTGAACAACTTGGATCTCCATCCTCACGAGGGAGAGTTAATTAAGTCGAAATCTCCTTCATTAAAATTTTTATGACACTGGAAACTTAAATTATCCTCAAGTTAGGAATATTTAACTGCCAAATATTGCTCACATGACAAAATCTAATCACTCATATGAATTCCGAGACAAAATGCATGAGTCTATTCTTTCATGGAGCGTCAGTGTTGCTCTGACGTACCTACTTACGACTTGTAGCCGTAAATATTTTTGTTGTTTTTCCCTACAAAGATTGTACTTTCATGCTTGGTTCGGCGTAAACAATATCTAGCACTAAATACTGGAACTCATCCTGCCATTCTTCGCGAAAGACATGTGTACTACATACATAGTATGAGCATCTTATCTAGGGACTTTTCTTATTTTCCAACAAAGATTAGGACGGAAGAAGGGATGCGATATTATTTTCTTCTTGGAATCATGATAGTCTGCATTTTTACAGCATAATAAACGACAACAAAAAATCGAGAATTAAATCATGGAAACTTTGAAAACATTATCGATCAATACCATGTATGACGGTACAAAATACAAACTCTTAATTGCAGCCGAATTTTTTATTCCCTCTTTTGAAAGTTATGTTATGATTTTTGAACTGGGACGATCAGTCGAGCTCGTCAATTGTCAATCGTGGTATTATACCGGTAAAAAAACTGGGATTTCTTCTCCTCAATTTTGTAGCAATCGATTAGTCTTGCTCGATTTATGAAGTTCGAGGACATGCATATCCTGACCGCTTAAGTCATTTTCCAGTTTGTAGAATAACATTTTACCGTGATTTTAGAAGTTTCGATATCTTACAATATCATTCGCTCGCTTCTCTGATAAAACTTTTGACGGGTTTTCAAAAGGTCGTTTTACAAAGTTGTATACTATAGAATTTTCTATATATTCTTTTACTTCTTTACATTACATGATTTATTCTCCACTTCTCAATTTGTTATTGTTTGCAGCAATCACTTCAGTTCAGTTTTAGCTTTTATCTTCATCCATCCGTTTTGTATTTCATGGTTGACTATATCAAACAAGAAGCAAAGTGTAGGAAAGATGTACAGCAATACAATACAATTACGTAGGAAAAGTCCGCTAGCCAGCCTCTATGAACCTAGGACAGTTTCCTTCTTACTGTTCCATAATATTCATGTTGATTTGCAAATGACATGGCGATATGTGATCTTCGTGAGCTATAAGATTCCAAAAGTCTTAGCCTTCCCTTATGATGAGATGTGATATGGCATTCCAATCATTTCTTACAATTTCGACCTCATTTATCATCACTAACTTTTGTTGCATAAATAAAGCAGGCGTGTAGCCTACGACTCGCTCGTTCTATTTAATTTTCATGTCTGTTTCACGTTATTTAGACAGAGGTAGTCTTGAAATTTGAAATACACGATTTATGAAACTGTTGCAATTTTCCATGGTCTGTGTCCTTTTTCATTTCGTTTGTTTACTTTTATTCAATAATGATCTTCTTTTGAAAGATTCCCCTGTTGGAAAGTGTTTGTCTGAAAAAGTACATAAATGTATAGTTATTTGTGAATCATTACTTGAACTTGCGTTTCCCTTTGTCAAAAATAAGCATACGGGCAAAAATACGGGTAAATTTTTACACAAAACTGTACTCATTTCGGTTATTACCTGAAAAATGCAATAGAGTATGCAACACTCATTGCTTCATTCCCTGTATTGTGCAACACTGATATAACCTGCTTTTATTTCAATGTCCAAAGAACATGGTGATGTAATGTACGTGAATTTCATAAAATACAAGATTTTATGGAATACCATGTTCTTAAAGAAAGATGATTTTATACCGACAGATTATTCCCAATGCATGGACGGATGAATGACTTTCACCTAAGTGAATTCCTTTGCAGTTGGCAATGTGAGCAGCTCACTTTTATGACTTCGTCAGAGATAATTATTCAAGCATAATCTTCCGAATCTCATTAAGGCCATTTTTAACTTAGTGATTTCTTCTTGTCAAGATTATTCTTATTCTTGCGTGTAAGTGATTCCTAAAAATATCAGAAAAATAAATAGTTCTTCATTGGCAGAATTCTTTTTCATTCTTCATTGGTAAGTGTTTTCCTGTTTTTGAAGGTAATTAGTTATTTATGGTGTAATGGCAAAAGTGTTGAAACGTTTTTTGAGGCGACTTTACAATTAGACTGAGCCGCCGCGAATATGTACTTGTATGAATGTCCGTTGCATGTCATCGACTTGAAAATGAGGCCTATTTAGTATAGACCAAGGCTTGGGGGAAGATGAGAACCACTCAAGTTGTTTTTCAACCCCAAAGTCTGCGTACATTCGCCAAAATCATTTAAAGTGTTAGGTTATCATCGTCACATCACATTTCCATATAGTCAATTTCGGATTCATTTCATGTTTATAAATGTAATACAATCTCAGAATCACGTAGTATGTAGATTTTTTATTGTGCATTCTAATCTCGATCAAAAATCTGCTTTTCTCACTTGTGCAAACGCTGCTGCTGCAGTGAAACTAAAACTGGAGCATTTGTTGCACACCATGCATACGAGCGCAACACAAATACAATATTTTTTGTGAAAGTAAAGCAGCTATCTCAACTCAAAAGGCATTAATAAAGTAATCTTCAAGTCTCAGTCTCTGCTTTTATCTAATTTCTCATGCTTGAATATCCTTGAACTATGATACATTCCGTAAATACAACGGGTGAACTGGAGTAGACTAACGGGACAATTCCTTCACTCATGCTTTAGGAGGAATAAGATGACAAAGCATGAGCAGCTTATTCATCTTCTCTCTTTAGTGTCCACATGCTTCATTTCCTTTTCAGTTTGCATGAGCGAGGAATAAGTGAGATATCTCCATTCCAAAACCAAAATGGATTTCTATATCCTGCTGCATCCACTCTGTCTGCAGCTAACGAAAAGAATGCAATGAAATGAAAATTTTGAGAATTTCATTTTTACATGCAAGTTACGTGCACTTCGTTGCAAGGCACAAGTAAAGTATGGAGTGTGAACTTTATAGCAAATAATGAGCCAGCAAAAAAAAACAATCTGGGGAATAACACAACTTGGGTCAAATATGAATTATTTACCTAAACAGATTTTTAATGCATGAGCGATGATTTTATATGTTTCTGGTCGGCATTGAGAAAGCACAAAGTTCATTAAATAACTCTGCTTATGAGGACCAAGAACATAATCCCAGGCCACGTATAATAGTAGACCAAGTGCTCATCGTGTTGGGGTATTTTTACACAAATCTTGGTCTATGAATACTAAAGCAATGTATTTGTAATGCGGATCGGCCGTGTAGTGCGGCATGCATAGAACGACAAGCCCATACCTCATATCAATTAGTTAGCTTACCTATTAAAAGAGATGGGTACATGTAAATACCTGTGTAGGTACATTTGTATAACGGGACACGGTATGCGAGGCCTGCTGAAAAATACTTAAGCATTTATTTTGATTAGTTGCTTTCTCTGATAGTAAAATGCTCATGCAATAGCGATTTACTATAAAATATGCAATATAGATATATATATCGGTCAATGTATGACCAATTTACATTCCATAAATTACATATTTCATCGGACGCGTATGCAATTATTACTTTAAATGAATTTGTTGGTAACCGGAAACCCATTGCGATTACTCTGAGACTTTGACATTTACAGTTCATTTTAAATGCACATTCCAATTTTAAACGTCGTAACGTAAAAGAAAAATTGATCATAGGGATATAGGTCAAGTTAAATGCAGCGGAAAGATTTGCTGAAAAGTAAAATGGGAAACCGAAGATTTCTCACGTGAAAAAATTAATGATGTTGAAGGTTACTATGATGTGGTATGTTGAAGGTTTTCTTAGGTCGGCCACTTCACAGGTTACACTTCATTAAAACATTAAAAGACCTGCTTAAAGCATGCAACAAGAAAATATTTTCTGAAAAGGATCAAATACATTGTATGAAAAATGAAATCAAAGGCAATCATGATTTAAAGTCAGGATGGTGGTCGGCAAAGGCTCTTGTTGTATGTGCGAATGGATTTCTTCATTAGCCATGATTTTGTTTAAGATGCAGAGCAAGTTTCCCCTAAGGGGATCGTTTTCCGAAGTTTTACAGGCGTTCGCTCATAACTTAAGTACGGGCGATTCCAATCTCACTCCATAAAGATCAACTAGCTTCCATGCGACTTTTAGGTCATGGGAAAATCCACAAAGATACAGCAGAGCATCACTTTCTATTAAAGAGGAAGAAGTCACTCCTTGTAATGACCGTTCCAGGTAGGCGAGTAAAGCACTTCCGTGTACCTGAAACCAAACCAAACAAGGACATCGTGAGAATGGTCAATAAGAGAGAAAAGCAACTTATTTTCCGATCAATTTCTTCTGAAAAAAGAGGGGGAAAAGGTATATTGATTCGATTCTTTTATACGAAGTTGAATAGGATGGAAACATAAGATGATAGAAACGAGAAAATAGCTGCATAAGTTGTTCACTGAAAAGGTTCGGTTCAGCTCAATTTTCCATTTAAAATGAGACATAGCAGATTAAATCGCTTTCTCCGGTGATTTCAGACTCACTCAGACATCGATAGGGATTCCGGAGAAACATATAGCTTATTTCCTGAGACTTCATTTTTAGATTGTACATGCTCGCCATCAAGGAAATGAACACGTCCGATTCCATACTACGAGAGGATGTTTTCCACGCCAGTTAAGCCAACTACTGTTTTTCTCTCCTCTCTTCATTCATCTTCAAATAGCGTTTAGCGAAGGACACTGTAAATTCCTTGGTAAATGCGCTATGACTATATGACTATGTGGCTACATCTACCTTAAATATGTATAGCTGTTCGACTCACTAGCCATAGCCATTCTTCCAAATTCATTCCTTCCCTTTAAAGTATTAAGGGGATCTACTTGTTTTCAATGTTACTGGAAACCCTTATCTATTGACAAAAAGTAATCTTGAAAACAAACTCCTTCCTGGTACATATGTCTTATTGTTATTTTTCACATGCTCGGGTTTCTGACATGAATTTTACTGTAGGTACATCAGGTATGACAAGATTGACATGAATTCAAGCTGATAATAAGTAAACAATTTTCTCTCAAGTAAATTGGTCCAAGATTAAAGGATAAGGTTTCATGGAGCCACTAACACATGCCTTTATCTAAATTCCAGAGTCCTTTGTTCGTTGCGCGAAAATAAACAAAGTATGAAATATGAGATTGCCTCTGAGACAAGCCCAGCAATCTTATTATATTCACCTGGTTTTTACCAACAACATTCCATTCCTTCCATCTCATAGAAATTCACACAAGATATTACAATGAAAAAAATTAAATCATTTTTTATTGTAAAGATACAAGAATATATTTTTGATTTGCTCTGCATTACATAAAGAAAGGGACCGTCTTATTTCGTTATTTCATGGCCACCTTGGGAACTAGGGTTGATGAATGTGTGAATATGATATACTGATTTTCCATGCAATCCAATCCTTGTGCATAAAGCTCCTTTGGTAGTAACGTAATCTGTAACAAACAAACACATATTACATGTATCCACAACATCCAGTTCTTGAATATTTTTCAGTTCTTTTAGACTCGAGAGAACTCATGCTGCTGGCTGATTTACTGGTGCGATTGTGAAGAGAACAATGTCTTATATAACGAGGCAGGTTTTTTTGTCTCAGGAGCGAACACAATAAATTACGTGGAATGCAAAATATGATACATATTATATTATGATCACACGTGCTGTTTACACTCTGTAGCATCATCATTTGAATGCAGCCCGTCTTATGCCGTCACAATCACAATCACCATCACCATCATGATCGCACAGGTACTATACAAAACCTACTTTTTTGTCCAACAAACCTTTACCCACCCCTGAAGCTATGCGACACAACCAACTCTGAACACAATAGAATACAGGTTCCTCGTGATGACTATGACTATGACAAGACAAGTTCTCAATATTATTATGCATATACGTACGTGTTTAGCTACTGATGAGTAAATGTTTGCTAAAGGACAATAGAAGAGGAGTCATTGGAGCTTGCCGTTTCGCGAAGGGCTCACGGAGGAGCTCTTTTGAATGATATAGAAATCTCTGCCTGCTGCATGCAGGCAGGTTTTAAAGGTTCTAGCTATAATAATGATGTAATAATACATTCGTATGCAATAAAATTAGATTTTATCGTTTGCTGGTGCATCTACTTACTCTGTTCTTCCAGCACATAGTCTCTCACAGCATTGCTGTGTGTCGTGCGAGTGCGAATGGAATTTTATTGTCTTGATTTATTCAAATGATTGGGTTCAAATCGTGACGTAGGCAGAGTCCAATTATCCTGTGCTGCTGAAGTTATCAACTTTCCGCACTCTCTAGCTAGAACCAGTACAATACAAAACAGGTAGCTGAAAAGAGTGCGAGCGATGGTTTTTTTTTCACAGTAAGCAGTGGGGAGCTCTGGTATGCTTATGCTCCATCCATTCCACATTTTTCATGATATGTATTAAGATTATGTAGTTAATATGAAGAAGCAAAATAAAAGTCATTTGCTGCCTTTCTGTTCTGTATAAAAATTTCTCTATAATTTCTGTATCGTTTTTTTGAAAACCAAACTTCAATATTTTGAATTATAGTTTTACGTTACCACAAGTACATGTGTCCTGTGATGCTGTGATCTTAAATGTCGATATCTCTATTAAGCTAAAATAACGATGTGCAATAATCGTATCATGAACTATGAGGAGAGTTGTGCAGAGAGACGTGATATGGACCCTAATCATAGTGATTTCGTGATTTGAAGGCCTGTATTGAAATGGTCAGGGATTTTTTCTTCACGAGCTGGCATTTTTCAGCTAAAAAGTAGTCAGGACCTTTAATTTATTCATTATTCTATTCTAGCTAGTACTGAGTACCGACATTTGCTTTATTCAACTGTCGCTGGCCCTTGGAAAATTTAGCGGACTGAGTTAATTATGTCTATCAGGTTAGCGCATGCTTTTATAACTCCCAATCCAAGAGATTGGATCATTTCATCTCACACAATTATGTATGTAGTACTAGTATATGAAAATTCTCATCCAGATTTTGTCTAGATCTATGTTAGCGATAAAAGAAACGTGTAGAAATTATTATGGACATGACGTTTTGAATTGGAAAATAGGAATTCTTTTCCTGCATGCATTTAGTAAATATTCCGGAAGCGTGTAAAGCCACTTTCCCATGACACTTTTGAATGAATTGTGAAAGTATGATTTACTTTTTGTTCAAAGTAAGAGTGATGTTTCTCTCTCCATCGTCATCATTATCAACATCTCGCGCTATTTATACAAAAGGAATGTATACATTGCGTTCATAGATAAAGCTTGCTAATTATGTACATATTAATAGCGAACCCTGGTAAATCGGCGTTATTGTAATAACCTAGGTCGTGTTACTTCTGAGCCAATATTGTCTCGACTTCATTCAGCAAACATCCCTTACAAAAATCGATTTCGTACTCATCTACCTCGTGTTCATTTTTTATGCACATTTGGAAAGTGAATTTTTTTTCTATCCATGTATTGTATAAACAAGAGAAAGAGATAACTGGCTTTCCAGCAAAGCTGAGGGAGTTCAACTTGCTGGCTTGTTTATAGTTTTTGTGACATGCTTTCTAAAACCGGATATCGTAGGGACTAGGCTCAATGAAAGCCAATATTTTTATCACTATAAAAATACATATACATAGGTAGGAAAATAGCATTTCCGAGATCTCATGAAAGCGCAAGTCTTGTCTTCGCCGGTGAGCTCATCCATTTTTAAAGAGAATCCCTCTCGGAATCCGTGCGAGCAAACGCCTCTTTGGCAAATGAAGGCATAATATTCATCTCGCGTCAAAGCATCACTTTTCCATTACACGTAATTGTTAATATATTTTTGTGAGTTTCGTTTTTACGTCAACGTTTTCCACATACCTGTTCTGAGTTACATACTTCGTAAAGTATTTACGAGCTCTGGTGTTCACTCCTACTGTAACAATGTGATTGTTCCGCTGGGATCTCTCACTGCGATGATGAAGTATTATTCGTAGTAAGGATGAGCTTCATGCGGGATAATATACACGTTCTCTAAGTTGTGCCACGGCTAGAGCAGACCACAACCATAGCCACCTTCTGAAATGTTGCTTTTGTGTGATATTCCATCATCCTTCTGTCTCCTTACGTGCATTCCATTCATCCAAAACCATTAGCAAAAGTGATAGTTTTGGATCCCTTCACGAGATTCATTCAGTCTTCGTGGGTAAACCAGTTGAGTCAGTTGACATGTTATTTTTCGTGTTGTTTTGTGGGAAATACTGTTTGCATTACGAAACTTGGGGAAAAAAATCTTTGTGGCAGGTAGCAAACGTGACAACCAAAAGTGGAGAGGTATGTCTATCTCTCTTTCAGACATTCCCTCCTTGACTCTTAGCATTTCACATTTTCCTTCTTTGCCTCGGGATTGATAGGCTTTTTTATATTCTTCAAAAATTTATAATTATTTCGACTCACACAAAATTATATGTAACCCGAACCGTAATTTAGGTGAGCGTGGCACTCATCTATTCCAATCTCTCGACTAAGAAAGGGGCAATGCGGTAGTATCTAGTCTAGGAATTAATAGATTTTAGGACACTGTCTAAATTTTACTTTTTTTTGTCCAGCCAGACAGCAGAGCACTACAATACAAAAGGAGAAAACATGTCTTCTTGACATTCATTTTAACGTGTGTTGTATGTAGTACACGTACGTACGGTACATTGTGCAACATCAGCCTTCACCATCACTTCCAAAAGCTTTTCAATACAAATTCGATAGGCCCTACTAACGCGTTTTTGTATAAAGTTGTGAAGATTTGATTTTTTTCCATTAGATTTTTTTTGCATGAAAGTGTTACTTTATGATGTCGTACTTGCGAAGCCTCATTTCACTACTATCTTTGAAGTTTGAATTTCTCTCGAAAACACGCGAGAGCGATGCAATCATGTAATGTAACTTGCTGACTTTTCCCTGCATCTATCTGCGGCTTGGCTGCGCTGCTCTCCGTCTTCCAAATAAAAACTTAATCATTTAATGTTTCGCTGTGAAGTCATTCAGTCTCTTAATATCTTTTCTATATCTTGCTTGTCTGCACTTGTTTTTTTTCAGGAATTCCAATACATTTTCGTTTTTCAATTCCTTAGCTTACCACAACAACTCTAGATTTATTCCTTTTTTCATCAAAAAAGCTAAAAACAGGAGCAGAGCAGCTTGAAGCGTGCGAAGTTAAAGGCTAACTTCTTCAAAGCTTGCAGATGTTTAGCAAGGATAAAGCAAACGAGGCCAGGCCAGTAGAAAAGAAATTCTTGCGTTACATTAGATTGCATGGGAGGCTGAGTGAGTGGAGTGAGTGAAGATGTAGTTTTTTTCGTTCGTTCATTCCTCCATCCCAACGAACTCCATTTTTTGCGATAATGCTTTTTGGCTCTAACTCTGCTTTCTGCTTCTAAAAAAGGTTCATGATTCTCATGAATCTGTTCGCTTCCCTCGGCTCAGCTCAGCCAGTCTCCTTTTTTCTGTGAGTAGCAAACAGCAAAGGCAAACTAGCAGCTACAAGCGTGAGTGAACGAGTGAGTTCGTTTATTGTAGTCCAGTGAGTGACATAGAATTTGAAGGAAGGAGCCTAGATCCAGAGCAAACATTCTTGTTTCAGGTTTGGAAAGGTGAACATGCTCGCTCATGACGGAGCTCTGCTCTTCAGCTCTAGCTCTTTGCTCTCCTCCGCTGCTGGTATCTTTTTTTACACACATCGCAAAATATTTTTTCTCGCTTCCGTTTTCTTCGTCTTCCTTCCTCGGTCCCCATAAATTTTAGGAACACTACTTAAGTGACACCTTTCTCTTGAAGAACTCAGAAAATACAAAAAAGAGCTTATTTGCTCATCCCCTTTGTTACTTTATTTTGTATCATAGAGGTATATTATTAATAGACAGCTCACACAAGACCAGCCTCCCATCTTTTCCATTTTCCCTTCTTCCACCAACCGACCTCAATATATTTCTAAAGAAAGTTTCAATTTTCTTCTAAAAAGCTACAGTTCGTGTTTCTCGTGCCCTTATGCCATTATTGCTATCATTTTCATTATTGCAGTCTCATGTGCAGCTGACATAACCTTTAGCTACATGCTCCCTTTTACGAACGATCTTTTTCAGCTGTCATGCATTACATTATATTATAATAATAATAATAATGGTCCAGGCCTTCCTGTCTTTTTATAATATATAAATGCATAAACAGATAAGGCTCTCGTTACTTTACTGACTTGCCTGCTCGCTTCTTCTACTTTTTCTTGGTAACATTGCGCTTTCACTTCGTGCGTTCCATGTGATGTGTTTTTGTGTGAAAGAGCACGGGGTACAAAGAGAAAATAGCTGTTCAGTTTCACTTCCCCATTATTTTCTGAATGATGCATGCAGCGGCAGTAAAGCTACCAGTGCTGGTTCTAATAGAATATCGGTTGTGCTACAAAGTTTTCAAAAATATATTGTCTGCTTTGCCAAAAGAATTCGCCCCACGGTACAGCTTTCGCTATCATATGACTTAGTGTCTTCCTTTCCGCCTGACATGCATACTACTCTTCCCGAATCCCTGAAACGAAATTAGATGAGAAAGTAAGAAAATTCAAACTAGAGGGAACAAGGGACTTGCACATTCTCAAGCTTGGCTTGTTTCTTTAAATCAATTTTTATTTCATTTTTTATTACACTATAGAATGACCTCGAAAGAAAGTTTTCTTCGTAATTCGTAAATATATGCAAGAAAAACTGTTCGCAGATGACAATGTCGTTCTTATTTTCATGGTTTCAATTCTTACGTCTCCTTGGCTTCGGCACTGACACTTGGCACATGTGACATTCCCAGTCATGAATAACTTGTAAATTTTGGCACAAAACGGCACAAAACGGGTTTATAAAATGGCATTAATGGCACGGGGCAACTTGAGTGAATGCAAAATGAATGTGTGTTTGTGTGTATTTGTGTGGGTGTGTGTGTGTGAAATTGCTCGAGTGTAGCTGAGTAGTGTGGCTGAGTGGATGAGTGCGAGTCAATTGACTTTGCAAGTTTAAGATAATTAAGTACGATTTTTGTTCATTAGGTGGTTTCCATGTGCGTATAACATCGTTTAATTGATTCCGAGCTGATATGAAATATTTCAGTGAGTATGTTATATGTATACAGTTTTACCATTGTACCTTAATTCCTGGTCAATTGAGGAATGCGGTTTGCTTTTGAATTCATGGAAAAAATGTTTCTTGAAAGCCAAGGTCACAGTATTGAGTTCTCTAAACGATTACATTTTTCTTGTTCATCTATTTCCTGAAAAAAATGCGGTCGTATCATAATCACCTCCTAAGGGTGATGTAAAAAGTGAGAAAAAATAGTTTGAAAAGTAGGAAATGAATTATGTTCATCTCCTGATCCTGTGCATCTCAAGTCTTACCGATATACAATCTTGCCATTATGTATTATCACTTGGTTTTGTTGCTTACAAAAACGAATGAGAAAAGATTGGGGGAGGGGGACTTGAACAACAAGTTTCCTGAAGTGCATACATGCATTTTCAGGCACTCTCTGAAGAAAACAATTCGTTGTCGAGTCTTTCTTACTGTCTATTTTATGGTTGTGTCTTGAGCATTTTTTTCTGCCAGGAAGTCCTTGACGTCGTGATTTGCGGCGTGAAAGAATTCCAGCAAGAAAAACTTACATTCACTTAACATAACCGTACAATATGTGTTCGAAAATTCGAGTTGACTTGCGATACTAGAATAAGGAGAGAGGAAAAAGGCTCTGAGTTCACACGCGGTATTTTCAGTTGTAGGTAGATCTTTTTTTATAGGCGAAGGAGTGACAAATAATAATAATAAATATTCCAGGCCATCCAGGGTAGGAGAAACTAGTACAGATAAAGGGAAAGGCAGCATAAGAAAAAAAAGTAGGTAGGTAAGAAGTGGCACTAGTGGGAACAGCTTTATTGCGTGAGCTAAAAGGAGTATTACGGAGGGAAAAATCCATGCCATAAAAATTTTGTTTGGGGAAGCCATGCAATGGGCTAAGGGAATGAGGGAACGAAAGTAATGTAACATTGAAAAATCTCTAAGATCTGGGGTAAGAGAAGCGACATAGCAACTACTCCTTGGTTCCTCATGAAAAAAGGAGTGACAGGAGCCAACTTGGTGTAAAAGTCGTTGTCTTGTTTCCTGTTTCTTCGAGTTTGTGCATTCCGTAACAGAGTTTAGATCTCGGGTTTTTTTTCACTGCTTAAAGTGTGAATGAATATCTGAATAGGTTCCGAGGAAGAAAGGATTGATGTCGACATCACATCGCCGCGTCGCTATCGTCCGCATGTCAAGGCTACATTACATGATTTAACAAGACAATAGAAGAAAAAACCGCTGTGGCTGCTCACTGCTGTCTCCAGCCGACACCACTTCTGACGCTGCTGCCTTCAGCTATCAAGATCTCGGACGAAGAGAAATTTCCAGACAATACATTTTCCCCCATTGTTCAAGTGACTTGAGCTATCAACAGTGAACATGATTTTTTGCGATTAGCATATATTTTAATCGCTAAGTGGAAAAATACTTTTGAGCTGGAGTTACGAACATGTACGCACGTCTCAACTAGTACTTATGTACTGATGCAATTTGTTTCCATTTGAGCGAGCTACCAATTTTCAACGAAACGACAGGCCCGACATTTTATGACTCCAGCATTTCGTCATTACCGGTCCGGTCCACGTTAAACTTTTCTCAATCTTCTCTGCAACATCAAGACCTTCCTGAAGTAATCATGGCGTCTTCGGCTACTTCTCCTCGGTAAGTTCAGAATATTCTCTAATTCGACGTTAATTTATGCATTATGTTTTTATATCGCTGTTCGCCACGCGCCCATTCATTGTTCTATCATTCGAGATTGGCTAGCAGCGTCTATAGCATTTTAAGAGAAGTAGAGATTCCAAGTTTCCAAGCTTTCAAACATTTGAAAGCGCACCTATTGCTTTTCAGATGCTTTATTAAAGTCGGGCTAAATTTTTTTGGAAACTCAACATGGCAGAGGCGTTATGAGATTTCAAACATACGTCCTATGCCAAGCAAGCGAGGTGTCATTGAATGGAAGAAATATTAAACCACGTCGACTAAAACTTCTCATCTCAAACTGACACATCCTTTATAAACGTATTTTGGCCGTGAACATGTTCCCTTAAGTTACTTTTTCCGCGTGCTCCCTCATCGTATTACTGCCGCATTCTTCTCCTTCCCCGCCTCCTCCTTCTTCTTCGGTTTACTGCTCCTGAAATAATGGTGCGGAATCATTCAAACTCCTGTTTCGAGGAAACGTGAAAGGGAAAACTTGTCTGATAAAGAGAAAGTGTGAGAGCTCGCGGGAAAAGAAAATTGCAAACCAAGGGAAACTGTCTTGTCCATCACTATCAGGGATTGTGACAGAGGGCTACACAGTCAAAAGCTTGTCAATCAAGGGAACCGACATGCTATTTATGGTTTACCAGGGAATCATATGCCTACACACTTTCTATTTTTAGAGTATAATAAAGTTATACAACGGCATAAATATAAAGCTAAAAACATAAAAAATTTGCCTGTCTTTTGGGGAAGATGCAACTCGAGACGTCGGATCCATTTCGAGATTTTTTTCCCTCATTCTTTCTCATCTCGTACTTATGTTGTATGCTCAGCATCGTATTGTGGAATGGATCGTCAAGTCAAAGTATATTGTTCATCATCATCATCATCCACATTGAGAGTACACAGGTACTGAATCTAACTAAAAGTAAGGCTTCCTTGATTTTATAAGGGAGGGAGCAATGCTACGCTCCTTTTCTCCTCCGACTTTCTCAATTCTTTCCGCCTCATTGCTTTTTAAAGATTCGTTTCCCACAAATTCACCATTATCACAAACCTCAAGAGTTTTCTTATGCAACAAAACAACTGCACAAGCACCGCAACAAGATTAAATTTCTAAGTAGTTTGGAAGGCTAAGTCTAGAAAAAGGGAAACTGAGTCACGGTACAACCATTATTCCTTACTGACTCATATACCGTTGAGTAATGCACTCATTAAATTATACGATGTGATGTTGCTCGCAGCATGTAAATTGGTAACAATCTCTGAATTTTAGCTGGAAAGAAAAAAGCAGAACATTTTCCAAATCTTGATGGCAATAGCTAGGGATACCGTAATTTCATCTGAAATGTAAAAGAGTTGGCTATGTAAAACCAGCTAAAAGAAACTTTCTTTATCGTCGATATGACTACATTCCAGGCTCATTGTTTCTTACTTGAAACTGAGTCATTCGTTTGTCTAGTCTAGCTTAAAGAAACATTTTACACTGATATGTGGATAAAAGTTATATAATAGGCTTCTAAAAATTAAAACTGAAGTCTCAAAAATATTCCAATGTATTGACTAAAGGAAAAAGAAAGGATTATTCATAACGCCGCCTAATAACGACGCTTCAATCATACGCTCAAATTTGTATTTAAAACATGTTCATTTCATTCGTTGTAGCAGTGGCTAAATCCTAATGAATTTCTCTACGAGTAAGGAAAACGTCTCATTGTTATTCTTACTTCCCTCTTCTTCGTCAAACCGAAAGCTTTCACTTCCCTGCTTCTTTCCCTATTTACTTTTTCTTTGAAATTGGAAGCAAGCTGCATTTCCCAAAGGCATTGCTCAACGGCATCCTGTGCAATAGAAAGAAGGTATATTTGAGTAAATAGTTCTCCCCCTCGCGTAAGTAGGTAGTTATCTTGTCAGAGACACCATGTATAGGTACGTGAAGTACATACATTATAAATTTCGCTTTCATCTTCATCATTCTTCTCTTGGTTTTGCATAAGATGAACTACGCAAAATTTTTCAGCTCCAATGTACTTCATCCACAAAATTATTGCTGTTTATTTTGTTAAAGCTGAAAAACCAGCTAAAAGAAACTTTCTTTATCGTCGATATGACTACATTCCAGGCTCATTGTTTCTTACTTGAAACTGAGTCA
>JAHZNI010004334.1:0-12249 GCA_027744415.1 Seira ritae | reverse complement strand
AAAAAGTAGAGTTTGTGCTAGCATGGGAAGTTTAACATTTATCAATTTGTGTTTTACAAAGAAAAGTAGTTTTGTATGTAATTTGTTTCAATGGTAGAAAACAATATCAACGACAAATACATACATGCATTGCTCTGAAAATTGTATTAACTTACCAGCTTTAACAGTGACCATGTCGCCTTTCCCTTCCTGGTTGAGGTATTTTCTGGGAAAATACATAGAAATAGGAAAACAAAACTTTTATAGGCATATCCTTTTGGAATTCAATCATGGATGATAGTTCATATGAAACATTATTTGCATGTGATGACATGCCATGATGATGCAGGAATTTTAATTTTGCCAGATGGAAAATGCTTCAAGCTTCAAGAGTCCCAAATATTTGTATGCATATAAGCATGCATTTATACAATCTGGAAATGTTCTATTCCTATGTATTTTCTCTTACCTGTCTCGAGCATGTTAGTGATTGGAGATGGTGTCTCAATCGTGGTTCCTGCATGAAAACCAAATAGAGGAATGTATGAATGATCTCGAGATGAAATTAGTTCGCCTCAGCAAGTTTTGATGGGGCTTTGCAACCACATCATGTAGTCATCATCGCATCTAAATCCCACTTCACCTCGGGAAAAATAGCTGAGACATCAATGATAAATTAGACAGCTCCTATACTTGTATGCGTAGGTAGTAGTAAAAAAATCGACATCAAATGTTAAGAATTTAGCTAGCATACAAAGAAAGCGTTATATAAATGAAGAGAAAGCGATTGGGAGGCATAATATTCAAAACCATAATATTCTGGAAGGGGAAGGAGTAGGAATATGAACTGTATTTCCAAGAAACGTAGCTTACTTATACAAGCTTATTTAAACCATCGTAATCCGCAAATCATGTCGAAGACGACCATGCATAGGAATACGGATTTTCGTGAAATATGAATCCTCTCAACTCTAAAGTACATGAGATTCAATGCCCCTCAATAATGATAATGAATTTTGGAGTGGAGAAGGAAATGTATTTTTTCATAGTCTACTTTTGACTGAAAGACAGGTACCTAATAGGTTTTCACCGAAAATACTTATAAGGAGAAAGGGAAATGCTGAATAGAAGAAAGTTACTTGTGTTACAACGAAAATAACAGGTGCTACTTGAGAAGCAACAAACAAGGAGACCTTTTTTCAAGATGCTTTCGATAAAGGACGTGAATATGGGGTTTCTACATGAGCAATGATACAAAAACTAAACTTTCACTGAGAGAAAGGTGGTGTATAGGTAGCCATAAAATGTGAGCATTCTTACCCAGTTTTATATTCTGTGATTGTTGGGGTCTACCTTTTGTGAGCCAATCAAAGAAATATAAAGCGCTGAGATGAACAAATTTAGTAATTTTGTCCATTTGTATTCCATTTGTGAAAGCAAATACATTTGATTTGAGCACACTGAAAAACTGATGATTGCTACATTTCTACTGCTCACATCCCCAGAGATAATACAGCCGTTTTAATATTTTTTATCAAAGAAAAAAATCTCGTCACAACAAACGCTTGCATAGGTTATCAAATTGCAAATTATCAGCCACAATGATACAGGTAGCGGATATTACAATAACAAAGGTCAGGTTGCGACCTCCCTTTACTTGTGTTGAGAGTGAAAATAAATAATTACTAGTTAATTAACTTCTGGCATGAAGTTTATCGTACACAATGAGACTGTCAAAATGGGAAGATCAGAAAATAAAACTTTATAGCGCCTAGACTAGATGCTCATGTACAGGAAATGAAAGCTACACAACTCATCTAATCTTGCTGCTATAGAAGGAAATGTTGTGCATTGAGTGGAATTAAATGTTAAGATTACATCGAAATTGGCCACCCGAGGATTGGATGCTCGAGTCCTGCAGCTAACAAAAGTATATAGCACATTGTTTTGGAAACACACTCTGATCGTACGTGTATAGGCACATTCAGTATGGCACGGGTGAGAAGTAGGAGATAAGTGGAATGGGACGATTGGGACGAGACTTGCATGCATTACGCAAGGTGTTGCTGCAAATATGCAAACACTTCGCTTGGTAACACTTTCTATTGCGTGTGTGGTACTGGTGACAGTGAAAGAAAGCAGGAGAAAACAGGAAGATACTAGAAACAGGAGGAAAACAAGAGTGCATTTGCCGAGTTTTCGCTGTAGTTCCCCAAAATATCGCCGGAAATAAAAAAGTTTTATATCAGGACAATGCTAGGAACAGCTATTTTGTGCGGTTACCACATGACCATGAACGTGCTGCTTTAATTAAGTCGCATAAAATTGAACCTTGTCGCTGTAGGAGTCAAATAAATATTTAGGACTGACGATGGAAAAAACTAGGAGGAATATGAGACACGTGACAAAAGTAAGAACCCAGTGCAATGTAAAAAATATAGATTTCCAGGAAAGTTATATACAGCTATATAACATAAATATTGCAACACAGTTTTATGCTGATAATTTACATAAATATAGAAAAAAAAGAATTGAAATTGTATAATGCATCGTGTGGCAGTCCCAAGTGAGCAATGAGGTACGTTAATGGAAGTTTTGATTAAGTACATTATGTAAGGAGGGATATTGTTCTGGAGACCCTCCATCCACCACTACGAGATTTTTCTGAGACGTGAATTGTGAGACATGCATTCAATTTAAGGCGATTTATTGGGAAAAAGACAAAGACTCGTGAGAGACTAGGATATTTTTATGGCGTCGGTAGCATTGAATGAGACCATGCTCTGCATACAAATTCACACATTTCCTTTTTCATTGCTTTCCATGCAATTGAAAGAACGCGTTTCATTGATTTCTTTAAACTGGCTCAAGTACAGCGACGTCCTCAAAATAAAACTGTAGTGCTTACAAGAGAAGAGATTCAAGCCAATACATGTGTTAGGAAGTATAAAGACGTAATTACTATAAGCGCAATGTTTTAGCCCTTTCATGAGTTCTTGTAAGATCAGCAAAAATTGGTGAAAGCCTATATAGTAATCTAATTAAATCTTTTATATTGCAAAAACTTTTCCTTAAACTGCACAAAAATTTGCCCGCACGCTTCCCACTATGCTCTGAGTAGGCCCATTATCCACACTAATGAAAACGAAAACTGCCCTTAATTTAGGTATAAGAAAATGTTTACGGAACTTCGGCCTAAGCATGAATTTAGCATTCTCAAAAATAGTTATTTATTATGTATTCCCTCCTTAGAATATTCATTATTTGCTGACCGCGATGGCATTTAAGTGACAGCTCTTCCGAAAATTACCTTGCATTTAAACCGCATGCATTACTTTTCCTTAAGCATTCTAACTTTCTATCCCAACCATATGTACAATTTAATCTCCAAACCGCATCTACCTTCATTATAACTGCAATTGCATTTGTTAATTTTGAACAAAAAAATTGCAGCGGAAAAAAGTTAGTTAGGTGCCATTTTAAAGAGTGTTCATAAAGCCATGCGCCATCTTCAACTCGCATTGCATATAATAATACCTTGTATCCATATAAGGTCTTACGATGTCCAAGCAAAAAAGAAATTGAACGAGATCAACATACCCAACAGACTTTTACGCTGACTGAGACACTTTCCGTAGACGAGCAGATCTCCAGGGCATATCTGCATCGGTGGAATGACCACTATAGAGCTTCGTCTAGCTCTGGGACTCGTGCTATCATCGCTGTTTCGACTGCAAATAAACAGATATGCAAGCATGAGCGTTATAAATAATTAATAATTATTCAACTTACTAGGTAACATTTTAGTACACGTCCTTCAAACACTAATCATTCAACTTTTTGCCCGACTTCAGCGCATTAGCATTGCAGGAGTTTCAATCCTTTTGAACATGTTTAAGATGTAATGTACACGCGGACCACCTTCGGATGGCATTGTTCCGCGTATTAAGAAAAGTGCGAGCAATGCAGTTTTTGAATAATGCATGAAATCTTCCAAATCGCCTAAATCATTCTATTAAGAAACGGGAAAGGAACGAGGTAAAGCAGACTCGAGCATTCAGAGAGAAAAGTGTTCCAAGGTGTTTCCCAAAAATGCTGATAAATTTTGCCTCCTTCCAATGAAGTTACTTTCTCCCCGCTGCTACGACAGGATCTCATAAAATTCCTTTCCCGCTGACTGAGCTACATGTGTATTAGAATCAGAGCAATGAGAACTGGAATGTGGGGAGCGCTGCATCGCTGATGCTGCTAAGTAATTGTGCTGTGAATGAGCAGAAACGAAGAGAGAGAGAGAGAGAGTTGGGGCGATATTAAACAAGTTTTTCTCTATTTTGCGATTAAGTTGAATCATGCAAGATCATGGTAACCTGCTCGAAGGAAATTCTTTTCTAATAGTAATAATGCATAAGGAAAAGAACAAGAGATGAATTTTAAGGTGAGCCAGTCATCGAGAGAAAAAGTTTAGAAAAAGGAATAGGTAAGTGAAATTTAGCGTGAGTAATATCATAAATTGGGGTTAGAAAAGCCGAGTCTTCCAATATTACAAGGATTACTACCTTTACATATTTTCCCCTATTAATGTGCATATACATATATATACCCGATGGAAGAGAAAATTCTGAGAGATGATAATAAACGAGTAGTAGAACGTAATGTATCTGGAATTCATCAACCTGAATACTGAATTCATTCGTACTTTTACACTGTCTTTCCAGGAACAAGAATCATTTTCCTAGTTTTATCATTCCCAGGAAAGGAAATTCGCGACGGAGCAATGCATTCAATGTATTTCGGATCCGGGACAGAGGGAACGAGATTCCTAAGTAATCTTTCTCCATCCCTGAATAAAATTTGCATGAATCGTCTCAAACACTTGGAAACAGAGGGAAAGGGAGTAGGCTGCGAGAGGTGAACTTGTTTTTATGGGGATCATTCAAGTCTTTTACGAATGACACAAGGTTTTCATAAAATATGAGGGGGAAAACCTGGACAAAACTTAGTTCGGCGAAGAATGACAAAAAACTTTTTGCAAAACGAAATGAGTATTTTCCTTTAGGAAGTTGAGCTTCAAAGGAAATGAGAATGGTTAACAGGTTACGTGGAACAGGTGATTAAATGAAAAACTATTGCGGCTGCAAGATTTCACCAGTTTGGCTTCTTTCCCTCTTGGAATACAAAAGAATTAAAAAAAGTTGGATGTCTTATGAGAAATCTTGAAAGGAGGAAAAACAAAGGTTTGAGTTTGAAGGGATGATGAGCAAAGCAAAATAATAGATGATTAGTGAATATTGTTTTGAGTGAAGCGAGAGTCTTTCTGTTACCTTTTGAAAGGAACAAGTTCTTGTGTAATTTTCTCAAAAAGCAAAGCAATTATCTGGCAAGGTGAAACCATATTTCACCACGTTAAAGATAGATTCAGCAGCTCAATCGCTGATGAGATTATGAAAGCGGTGGTGAATGCGCTATCTATGCAGTAATTCCATCTTTTAGAACAAAGACTAGTGCTGTGGAACATGATTAAATTAACATTTTATGTTTTGCCTCACATATATTTTGTATTGTTCACAGCGAAATCCACGGAGAACAATAAATGAGCCAATTATCTTTTGAATTGAGCTCTAGCGAGCTTGAGGGAGGAAGTGACTTTAGCCGTGTCAAAGTAGTGAGACAATAGGTTTATCATGATTTCATCAACGAACCAAAAATACATATAGGATCCATTTCGTTAAATTTCACCCAGACAACGTCAATGATTGAGGTTTCGTTCTCTGTTGTCGGTCCGTAAGTTCACTCCGTGAAAATAGTGAGTTCGGTTTTCTGAAGCCTAAGCCATATCCACAAGCTGTGGCTAAGTAGGGTAAAAGCTTTCCGGTAGTTTTTGTTATGAATTAGGATAGAAATTCTGCTAACAACACACCCACTTCCTTTCTTTGAAACGAGTCATTTGTCTGTCAAATGAAGGCAACCTTTTGTATTTTTTGCTCTATCAGCTATGCTACAATCTCCATTTCCAAGAAAGAGAAGGAAACTGAAAGTACACTTCCCTCCGATCGACCGAATATAATGAAAAATGATCTTTTCAGTGGGATAATATGATCATCATCGTTTCGCTTGCATTTATTCGGAAAATAAGTTGACTCGCCCAACAGTTAAATTAAAATAGCTAAGCCTTAATGAAGAAATATTAAATAAAAAAATTGTTAAGCTTACGTGGAATTTTTGTCGCGTTCCGCGTCATTCTCATAGTCAGGGTCGGGAATGAGTTTCGGAGGCACGAGAGCAGGACGTCGGGTCAAGGTGGATGCAGGTGGGCCAACCATGGGTTCCTCTTCTTCTTTAGTACTCCTCCCTCCAATACTACTCCTATTTCCGCAAGAGGCCCCTGCAAGGGAACCTACACGCGTGGGTGGGCCACTTTGCCTCTCCATATTTGCTGCGTGGTCAAAGTGGCAGTGGCTTCCTGGGCTTAGAGTTTGGGACATGCTGGGAGATAATTCCAAACTGGGGAATACTGCTTGTTGTCCATTCTATAAATACGAAAGGAAGGAAGCCAGTATGTTAGAAGAACAAGAACGCGAAAATCATAAAACATTCATGCAGCCCATAAAAACCATAATAGTTCATGTCATTGGAATACCCGGCACTGAATCCTACCTTCTCCTTCTACATTTTATGGTGAAGTACGCGAAATGAGGACAATAAAAGTGTTTTAGTGGTTACATCAAGTAGTAGCACAAAACGATGATAGGGCAATGAAAGACACTAAAACTTGCTTGTTTCCCCTAACTTTATCTAATTTGCCTTGTTCACTTCCAAGCCGTTTTCTCACGTTGCAAATTGAAGGACTAGGGCGTACACCGGCAATTTTTTTTATAAAGTCTCATTCATATTGAACATGTTTCAGCCTTGTTCCATGTACCTATATATAAATTCAAATTCAAATGCCAAACAGTGGCCTCATCCTTCTTTCCTTTTGTGTAAGTCAACACGGCATAGCAAAGGAAAGTAGATTTAATAAATTATTGAAGTGACTCGTGTTTTTTCTCATGGTAAATAGATACGAACGAAAACTTTATAAGAAATATGCAAATTCAGTTTGATTTTGCAACTTACAGAAACAAATATGACAAGTAGGTTCCATTTCTATACTTACTCTGCTTTCATCCTTGTTCTTTGAACGGAAATCCAGGACATCCAAAATTCTCGACAAGTAAAATTCCTCAAAAATTCCCAGAACCTTGAGATTTAGATCATCATTAATAGCGAATACGTCTACTTTCCCCAGTGTAAGTTTTTCATGTGAAGGAGTCAGTTTTTATAAAATACTTGAGTGAGACGAACATGTTTAAAATAAAGAGCAATCAACAAAACTGGACGGATTTTAATTTAACCACTTCATCACGAACTGTCAAAAGGATGACATGCTACTAAAACGCATCCATATTCTCTCAACCCCAAGTACTTCACGGATTAAACATCAACGAATACACACTTATGTATGTGCAAGCCCGTAAAGTTTTATCCGTAATTTTTTTTCCAGCCCACTGACCTAGAAAACCTGAAGTATGGGGAAATCGTTTCCATCCTTTTAAAATTTGGTCAAGGATATTATTATGTTTAATTTTCCCCTTTCCTATATTTCTCGGCTACCACACTACTACGCAGTGAGAGAATACGTAACCAAGCGTATCAGGATTCTTTTAACTTTTTTAACGAATACCATTGCAAAACCGAAGCATTTTAAAAAGGGACAAATTCAAAAAGAACTTTGTAGACTGTAAATAATTAGCTTTCGCAAACGATGCTAAACCGTTCCAGAAAAAGTTCGTTAGTAACATTAAAGACAGTGCAGTGTGGTGACGCGGACGACTATTTTACTGCAACAGGAATAATATTTTGTATATTCATCCCAGCATGTCAATTTTCATTTAAGGACGAATACCTTTTATGCACTAGGTTTTTAATGACCTGAACCAACAAGCTGACTTATTTCCCTCTCATTCTCATGCTCATGGACTTTTTTCCACAACTGCTTTATGTACATGAATTTTCCATAAGTATGGTCTCGAGCCCTTACAATATTTAGTGTACTCGTTCTCTTCCCTTCGTTTTGAATCCACTCCCATTTATTGCGATTATTGCCTTGAAAATATAAATAAAAATGATTTCAATGCTACAATTTTGTGCGCAGACATTTCACGGTACACGGAACAAAGTGAATACATGATTTCTACGCGAGGAGGCTTTCATGCGCTTTCCACCTACCACACTACACCACTCCACACACCATGATTAATATTGCACTGGTCTAGAGGTACGAAAGAGAGGTGGAAATTTGGGTAACTCCTCCGGATACATATCTCCGTTTCCAGCTGTCACCCTTCTTAATTCAATACTTTTTACAGGGTAACATCCATTTTCATTCCTTTTTTTCTTCGCCGCGCTCCCACGAATGACGAGAAGCATCTAACCATGTCTTGTTTCAGTCACACAGCTTGGATCAAAACTAAAGTGTGTGGTTTTCGAGAGAAAACTTCATGCTCCTCTCTCTCTCTTTCTCTCTTTTTAACTCATTTCAAGAAATCCAGGAAATAAAAGGGCTAATAATAGGAAAGCCAGGCATATAATATGCATAATATGCAATGTTCGCACAGAAGCACGGGTGCTATACTTCAGTATTTACGAGAAGCGGAAGTTCTTGTCATTCACGCTTGGTTTCCTCCTTTGGCATATGTTTCGCCAAAAGCGAATGATTTAACAATGTCATTCTCTTAATATGTGAGTGTGGACTAAAATCTGAAAAGAAAAGTCTCATTCTGTGTCAAGAAGGGTTCTCCTCATTTACAGTAGCAGCTTCTCTCTGTGCATCCTGACACGGCGAAGTTACATATTATGCAGGTCAGAAAAGATTTCATATTCATTTCATATTTCCCAGGATTCTATAACCAGAATTGATATTCTCGAAGATGAGAAACTATCATAGGAAAAATTGGTACACACTTTTTACATGTGAGAAACTAAGAATATGTTTTTCTTCTGCTAAGGCGCGCAGTTTCCCCCTAGCTTCTCATCCACTCTGATGAAGGTGCATTGAAATAGGAAATCTATAGGAGCAGCAACCTGGCCCTACCTAATAAACGATTCATATGGGACGAAAGAAAAAAATAATATGATGACTATGATCACGATCACCATATCAAAATCCCATTTAGCATTGTAGAGCAAACCCATTATCTCACAAAAACGTTTTACATGTAAGCCTATAATATCTTTGGTGAAAGTACACGACGAGATGAGACCATTGAAAGTCCCAGGATGGGAAGTGGGAGGCAGGACGTTTCTCTTTCATGCGGGCTTCAGTCTCTTTGATGTGGGGTTAGCATCGAGGGAAAAAAGGCAATATTGTTAAGAACTTCTTCCTTTTCCTCTTGAGCACTTTCTTAACATTATCATTATTACTGTGGCGTACGTGTGTGCCACACGACTTGTGTGCATGGTTTATGCCAAAAGGCAAGAAAAAAAGAAATACATTAAGTTTCAATATCATTATTACAACCATTGAGACATAGATTCATACTGTTTGGAGTCATCTTTGGATATATTTCCTTTCTTTAAGCAAAGACACAAAGTAACTCTTCCCTCGTTTTCGATGAAATAACATGAAAAACAACCACGAACACCAGCACCACATTCCCCCAAAAAACCAAACGAGACTATGTTTTTTTTCTTGCCTGTCCTTAACTCGCTTTCCTTTTCCTGACTTTTACTCGAAAACCACCTTTTTTCTTATTAAAAAAGATCTCTAAGCATCTACTATGTAAGGAGTATAGGGAAAAGGTTTTTTTTGGCTTAGTGCAGGTTCTTTTTATTCTACAATGAAAATGGTGAGTGCTCGTCCCAGTAGTTTTCTATATCGCGGATCTGTTTTTTTCATCAGACTTTCACTTTCCCGACTCAAGACCAGTGGAGTTAATAGGTAGCCCATATTCCAGTTTCTTTGCAGAAGTAAGTAAATGGATGCAGCATTTTTCTGGTACGTACGCATAAAGGAGCCAGCTTTGAAGTGAGCATTAAAAATTGTTTCATGTTATTGTGCTATAGATAATGTATATGTATATACACCAGCACAACGTTGCACCAACCAACCAAACACCCACATTAACTTTTTCTCCTCTCTACTTGCTTCTTCATATAGCATATATCTTATATTAATGCAGGAAAATGGATCTGAAGTAAAGGAGGAAAAAAAAACTTTGCTGCGGACAAAGTCTTTAAGCAAAAAAATGGACTGAAATACGAGTTTCAAGAGAAGTTGTAGTCGTACAAGCACACAGCAACAGCCCACTGGTTCTTCTTTGGCCTACTGCACTTTCGGACGATTTTCTCTTTCTCTTCAAAAAGTTTTCTAGAGTTTGTCTAGGAGGAACAGTGCTTGGAATACAATAGTCGGACGAAAGAGAGAGAGAGAAGAAATATCCAGTTCTTCCAGAGCACTCCCAGACTTTGCAACAAAAACTCCATTTTGTTGTATTGATGAAGCACATGGGCTGGATTGGCGGATGAATGCATGCATGCGTGCATAAATTGATCTCATGGCGATGCATAAATCATTTGCACAAAGCCTGTCAAGATCCATTTTTTTTCAGACGGGGTAATTCTAGAGATGACTGAATAAGAGTAGAGAAAGTGGTAAGTGCTGTGGTACGGTATGTACTGTGGTTAGCCTCGAGTTGTAACTTAAAACCACAACGAAGAAGACGAAGAATGTATTGAAGCTAACAGCTGAAGAAAAAAGGAGTGAATAAGACAAGCTAGCATAATAGCCCTTCCAAAATTTGCCTTAACAAAGGCTTCTCGTTTATGATTAAAGTTACCAATCACAGAGAGGTACGAAGAAAAGAAAGGAGAGGAAGAAACCTCTATATGGTAAGCTAGTGATAATGACAAAACGATGCATGTGGCAACCGTCGTGGTGGAGGTGCTGATGATGAAGGAGGTCAATGTAAGTTTAGATCAGCGAGGCAAATAAACTACGGTAGAAAATACCAGTGGCTATCTATGGCTCATGGCTTGGTTGGGCTTTTGTATTGACACTTCCCCTCCGCTGAAATCAAAAGCGCAGCATCATATTTCCAGAGAAAATTCAAGATTCGCCAATCCACCCTAAAATAGAAGTTTATGTCAGGTAAACAAATAGGAAGGCATGTGGAGAACATTACAAAACTAGACTTTATTTATATATTCTATCAATTTATTCGAGGTAATAAATAGACGGCAGGCCAAGCTTTACCTTTTCCATTCCATGATCGAAAAAAAACTTCTGCTATCTGCCAATCGCTATATGCACCCCTACTGCGTACGGAATGTAAAGAGAAAACAGCCTCTGCTTTCAGTAAGCAGTAGCGTGCCGTCCGACAAACAACAGCAGGAAAAAGCATCAAACCGGAGGAAACTCAGAGAAAGCACAATTGTTACTTCCATATACACTCGCAAGAGAAAATGAAGTGATGGAAGGAGAAAGCTGACACAAAATCCAGAGCTTCTTATCATTTTCATCCATTTCTCGTTTATTATTAATAATGGGATGTGTACTTTCCAAAAGGCAGTCTAAAACGCTGATGCCACCAACAAAAGCATACATGTACGCATAATTCTACTGAAAATTCGTGCTCTCCTTATTTCGTGCGAGAGCGAGGAGGATTGAATTTTTTAATATAAGTAAGTAGATTCAAAGCAACCCTCATTTTCTCCGTCCTACTTTGTGCAGGCTCTATTTTGCATAGCATGAAATCATTTAGAGCCTACCTAAAGTTTCTGTTGTCAAACCAACGGCGTTTCAGAGTTCTGGGTTTAGGTTAAGCTTACTTGCCCTCCTTAATGAAGTGGAAGTTGGAGAGCTATGGTGTGTTCTGTTTTTACTTAGCCATTCAACAGATATCATCATCATCCCCTTCAAAGTAATGAGCTGCATTCTCTTGTGTCAATCGTTTTACGCTGCACGAAAATGTTTCAGGTTTCCGCCACATGCGAAAACAATGATGATAAATGCTTGACGACTAACTGAGATGACGTTAGCACGGCAAAAAATTATCCTCATGATTTATCATGACTCTGTGTACCACATAACTACATAATACGTTAAAATTGTATTTGGTTTCAGGGAATAAAAACTGCGTAAGAGTAAGAGAAAGGGTTTTCCTAAGGTCGTATCAAGCCTCTTTTAATATTCCATCACGAGGATTCTAAAAAAAGAGAAAGGTAAAGCTTTTT
>JAHZNI010004333.1:0-10307 GCA_027744415.1 Seira ritae | reverse complement strand
TTTCTCGGGTGATTGAATGATTTCTTGCGCTTTCTCAGGTACCTTTACTTCTACACTTTCTTGAATGGAAATATCTTCTTTGGACAACGGAACGATCTCTTGTGTTTTATCAGGTTTGGTCATCTCCGGCGACGGTATATCAATATCAGATTTCACCATTTGCTGTAATGCCTCATCCAAGGATCTTTCCTGCACAGTTTCAGCATCATTCTCGGCTGCCTCAATGGAACTGTTGATTTGTTTCAGCGTTAAATTCCAATCTATTTCAGCTCTCGTTATGACTTCCTTCAGTTTATCTTCCTCAACAGTCCCAGAAATCATGAGATTGTTCGCATAAACAAGTAAATCATTTTTGATGTTTTCATATGTTTCAAATGCTTTCTTCATGTCACGAAGATCGTTTAAGCGTTTCTCTGGGTTCTTTTCATGACTTGCCACATCTTGAATCTCTGCGTCGACTTCGCGTAGATAATTTTTCAGGTCAAGTTCCATTCCAATTAAAATGTCCTTTGGAGAAAGCGCCTTTGGTTCTTTATCCTCATCAGAGGCTGGGGGTTTGACAATTTCCTCTTGTTCATCAATTGATTCGGGTTTTACTTCCGTTTGAGTGATCGATTCTTCTTTAGCTGGACTTTCTGATACCACGACTTTACCAATGCTTGGCACTGTTTGGCTATCAATGTCACTCTCCACAGCTTCAATTTCGGGCCCGCTTTCAAAAGCATGCACAACTTCTTCGCTTGTATCATCCAGTAATACTTCCTCGGAGGTGCCTTCAACACTTTCATCTGGACGAGGTTTCTCTTGCGTTTCTGTTGTTTGTTTAACTATCTCTGGCTTTTCATCCTCTAGGACAGAAGTGGAAATATGAGCATTTTTTATTTCATCCTCTGTTCTTGAAATGCAAGATTTGATGTCATTTTGAATTTTGTTCCATTCAGTTTCAGCTGAAATGATGATGTCCTCTAGATCGTTGGTCTTGTCTAAATTAGAATCCATGATGGACCTAGCAGCGTGCTTGAGATTGTCTCTGAAATGTACATGCCCACGCACAGTATGCTGCAAATTACGGAGATCTTCCATGCGTTTTTCTGGGTGTTCTTGGTTCATAAGATCGTCCAGTTCAGCACAAACGTCTTTCAAATAATTCCTAAACTCCTGCTGCTTTCCGGTTAGATTCGCAAATGGTGAATCTGTTTCAATTTGAGCACTCGAATCAATTTGCGTTATTTGAAAATCTTCTTCTGGAATGGAACCCTCGCCGAATTCTTCAACGACTGGTCCTGACTCCTTTTCTACCATTTTTGTGTCTTCGGATGTAACATCGATGCCTGGCTCTTGAATGTCATTTTTAATTTCGACATGCGCAACAGATGGGATGTTATCGACATCTTCGTTTTGCACTTCTTCTGTTGTTCCTGATCCCTCCTCTTTGATTGGTTTTTCGGATTGGATAGTTTCTTTTGTTGTCGGCATAACAACTCCTCCTAGATCTAGCTCAGGTCTCACGTCAACTTCCTTCTTGGAAGTTATCATTTCTGTGGTCACAATCATTTCTTGTGTATTATCTACTTGAATGGATCTGTGCGAAGCAGAAGGCTCGCCAGTTGGAACTGCGTCAGATTTTTGGATTTCAGATGCAACAATAACAAATTCTCCCTCAAGTTTTGGTGTTTCAGTGACAATTCTTACGGCTGGGATTATTTTTTCTGAATCTTCCGGCTCAACAATTGCCTTCATCTCTACAAGAGCTTGTTTATCTTTCATAGCTTCATCTATTGCGTCTTTGAGATTTTTCTTGATGGTCTCCCACTCACTCTCAACTTTCTCTACAATTCTTCTGACAGTCTCCATCTCTTCTGGATTGACAGAGTCCACTTTCTCTGCCTCTTGAATGACCTTTGATTTGAAGTTGTCGTTGTTCTCAAAATCTGAAAATGTGGACTTAATTCCTTCCAGCTTCTCCTCGGGGTCATCCTTGATTTTCAAGAGCTCATTCAGTTCTTCCCGAACATCTTTCATGTAGTTATTAAATTCGATTTCATAACACATTAACAACTTTAATGGACTTTCACCAATCTGCTCGCTTTCATCAACGGAAGTTGTCGTTTCCTTTTGCTTGTCATCTTCCTCTTTTATCAATGCAGTTGGCTCGGGTTCTTCTGCAACTATGTCTTCGTGGAGTGGGGTGATCTCAGAAACTGGAAGTTCTTTTTCGGTGTCGGGTTTAGTCTGCATTTCCTCCTCCTCCGTTTCCACTAAATAGTCGACGTCCCTTCGCTCAATTGAATCTGGAGGCAATATTTCTTTGATTTCTTCTTCTGGAGGAAAAGCTTCTTTATGCTGTTCAAACTCTTCCATTTCTTTTTCATCCTCCTCCATGCCAAAAAGCATCAAAGAACATTCCCCTAATTTCTCCTCAACTCCTTCCCATTCTTTCTCACATTTGTCGATAAGGTCACAAAGCTCTGTGGAAGCACTGGGGTCCACATGCATGAGATCTGTTGCTTCTTCCCTTAATTCGTTCAAGAACTGTGCATTACTATCCAACGCCACGATAATGTTCTGGATATCGTCTCGTCTCCTCTTGGGACTATCATCTGAAGACATCAGGTCGCTCAACTCTGCTACTACTTCGTTCAAATAATTCTTCAAATCACTTTCTTTGCCTCTCAACGTATTCCATTTAATTTGAAGTTGAGTTTGTCTGATTTCTTCTTCACTTAGCATTTGCTGGACGATTGTGTCGGAAATTGCAGGCGCTAATTCAGTCACTGCATCAGGTTGCATTTGCTCAGTGGCATTTTGTGCAACTGGAGCTTCAAGGGAAACTTGGATTTCATGAATAATTTCGTCTTTCGTCGGCATTGATGGATCTTGGCCTTTTTGCTCTTCTGCTTCAGTCGAATGTGTTGAAACGTGAAGTACCTTGTCAGGCTGTGTGATAACCTGCTTGGCAAGATCATCTTCAGTCTCTAGTATTTCTTCAATTATTTCGGTTGTTGTTTCTGGAACCAATTCAGAAATTTCAGTTGTCTCCACGATCCTAATCTCTTCATGTTGAATTTTCACTTCCGGATTCTGGATTTCACCTGAGATTTTGCCATCTTCTGTAATCGTAATTTGTTCTTCGCCTTCAACCTTTTCTGCTATTGCTGCGGCAGGTTCGGATGTAGATTCTTTTACAGTATTCCACTTTTCCGTGATCTCCTGCAATGCATTATTTAGTTTGTCTGCCACAACCTTCCAGTCCTCGTTTGACTTCGTTATTGCATTTTGCAGATTTTCTTGTTTGTCTGGAATTTTCGAAACAAGATCATTGGCTGTTTGCTGCAACTGCGTTTTGATAATTATCTGATTTCCGAATGAATCTATCAACGCCGAGATATCAGCTCGCCTTTTCTCCAAATTTTCGTTTGACCGGGAAATGTCGTCAAGTTCAGCCTCCACCTCTTTGAGATAATTCTTTAGATCGTATTCCATTCCTTTCAATTTGTCCGTTTCCGCATAAAACTCAACTTCATCTTGAGATTTTTCGACTAAGAGGGTCAGCGTAGATTCGCCTTCTATTAATCTCTCATCGCCAGTTTCCTTCAAAGCTGGTTCGTCAGTTATATTCACCTTTTCATCGCCCTTTCTTTCCGACTCCTTACTACCTTGCTCAACCTCGAATATTGCTTTCTTCTCTTGAATGAAGTCTTCTGATGGAATATTTTCGCCTGGAATCGTAGTGTCCACCTCAATCCAATCAGAACTCATGCTGTCATCGTTCCTGGATGGCTCCGCACGCTTCTTATCATCATCCACTTTCATTGCATCTTCCACCATTTCTGTGTATGTCTGTTCTGCCGGTTCATCCGCTACCTTTTGATAGTCTTCTTTTATTTGATCAGTGGATAGATCAGGAACAATTGTGATTTCTGGAGGCTTGTTTTTCATTTCCTCCTTTGTATTGGCAATAGCCTCCTCAATACTTTTTGAAGTTTTGATCCATTGCGATTCTGAAGCAACTACAATATCTTGAAGCGTAGCTGATGACTGTGGATTAGTCATGAGCAGTTCTACTGACAACAAATTCATGACGTCCTTAAAGTGCACATGTTGCTTGAAAGCGGCTTTCAATGCTTGAAGACCCTGCAGCCGTTTTTCAGAGGGGTTTTCAAAGTCCATGAGATCCTTCAATTCCGATTCAACTTCGTTTAAATAGTTCCTCAATTCGTTTTCCATGTCCCTCAACCGTTGTAGTTGAGTTTCGGCTGAAACGGGTTGTTCAGGTTTAATTTCGATTTCATTTTCCGCCTCACTATCGGTGGTAGCCTTCGAGGAGGGCAATTCACTTTCCAATGGCAGTTCAGTTTTCAAGGCGGGATCGGCGAAGTCAATCGTAGTCTCTGGTTCCTTTCCTGCATGTTTGTCCTCGACGGTAGTAACTGGCTGACCAACGGCCGCATCTTCTGAATGTGCATCTTCAGCATCGACGCTTTCAGACTTTATGACAGATTCCGATTTAGGAATGAATATTTCGGCAGCTCCCAAACTCATTTGTATTGGTTCTTCTTCTTTGGTTGGATATATGGGCTCGTCATCGGATTTTTTCACGTGAGGCGCCTCTTTAGTTTCTGGTTCCGAAATAGTTGCTTCAGGTGTTGATGTCCCGAGTATCAACTTCTCTTGTTCAACCTTTGGAGGTGCTACTATCTGTCTATCTATCAGTGCTTCAGTTTCTACGATGGCACTACTTATTTCACTTCGTACTTTGTCCCAGCTACTTTCACCTCTCTTTAAAAGGTCCTGCAATTCATCTTCCCTTTCAGGTTCATGGGACTTCAAATTTTCTAAAGCAGAACGCAAATCAATTTTGAAGTTCGTATGCTTGTCGAATGCGTCTCTTAAAAGCTGGAGTTCAATGAGACATTGCTCTGGGTTTTCATCGGATTTTAACAAATCATCCATTTCTTCTTGTACTTCCTTCAAATAATTTTTCAGATCGCTTCCTGCTCCCTCTATTCTTTCTCTGGAAACCAACGCTTGACGAGTAGCTTCAGGAGATTCTGTGTCCTGAAACAATAATTGTGGTTCAGATATTTCGTCGTCATCTTTTGGTAAAATATCTGGTTTGGTCGTGGCTGTATCCTGGATAGTGTCATCCTCTGCTGGGAGTTTTCTGGGAATATCCCGCTCTATTATATTATGAATTGGTTCTTGCTGCAGTGCCTCAGCTTCGACAGTTGAAAATGTTTCGAGTGTGCTGGAGCTTTCTTCTTTTACTTCAGTTTTAGTTTCAGGTTTCAGAACTTCGCTTAGTTTTGGAGTAGGTTCTCGTTCGGTTTCAGCTTGCAATGACATGCGACTTTGAAGAAGTTCATCAGTTTTCGAAATGGCATCTTCAAGTTCTTGAAGCACATTGTTCCACTCTTTATCAGACTTTTCCACAGATGCTTGCAAATTATCTGCTTGATACGGCTCACTTGCAATGAGTTCATTTGCAACATCTTGGATATCATCCCTGAAGTGGGTATGCTTTTTAAAGGAATCCTTTAAACTCTTCAATTCGGCAAGACAGCATTCTGGATTCTTCTCGTTATTCAACAAATCGTTGATTTCCACTTGTACTTCTTGCAAGTAGTGTGTTAAATCATGTTCCTTTGCTGAGAGGCTACGCATTTGCGACTGAACTAATTCAAACTTGATATTATCCTCCTTAGCTGTAGCAGGCTCGATTTCTGGTGTGACCTCAATCTCGGTGGGAACATTATCTATGTACGTCGCCTCTTCAATTTCTACTCCAGGCGCAGTCTCTTGCTCCTTTTTCTCAACTTGAGTCGCAGTCTCTTGCACTTCTTTCTCAACTTGAGGCGCAGTCTCATTGACTTTCTCCCTGACTTCTAACTGTGGATTCACTTCGGTCTGCAAGTCTGCCAAAATTTCGACTTCGGAGTCTTTTCTTTGTTTTTCAATCTTTGTCTCAGTTATTGGTAAGTCCTCGATTTCTTCAATTTCGACACGTGGGATAGCTGCATCTTCCGCTGCTTTTTGTGCTACTGCCAATGCGTCAGTTATCTTTTCAAGCGTTTTGCTCCAACCCAGTTCAGCATTTTCCCCAACTTCTCCCAACTTGCCAATTTCTTCAGGTTCAGATACCATGAGCTCTGCTGCGGCTGCCTTCAAATCATCTTTAAAACTTGCATGAGATTCAAATGCGGCTTTCACGCTTCGCAGCTCCACAAGGCATCTTTCGGGATTTTGCTCATTGGTTAACAAATCATTGACCTCAGCTTGCACTTCTTTCAAATAATGTTTAAGGTCATACGCCATTCCTTTCAATCTCTCCATTTGCAAAACTGAGCCTGGGCGCCCTTCACCTCCTACGCTATCACCTTTTTCTCCAGTTTCTGGCTCAGTGATAACAAAAGGGGTTTCTGATTTGGATGGTTCTTGCACTTGAGCGATATCAACCGTGATGGGTTCAGATGGAATTTGAATTTGATGTTCGTCGATTTCTTCTGTCACGAATTGGCTTTCAACTGAAGCTATTTCCGGCCTTGCATCCATCACCTCAACGGGAGCTTCAGCATGGTCCGCCTGTTGAACAGCACCGGCTTCAAGTTGTTGCTTTATCTCTGTTACCTCCTCCACAGTTTCTCTTTCAGAAAGTTTGTTGTTAGCTTCTTTGATATCATTATCAGCCTCAGAAATGGCATCTTTTATCTTTTTATCTGTTTCAGACCAATCAGAATTCGCGTTGTCGATCGTATTTTGTACGTTATCTGGATCTATAGGCATCAGGTTTGTAGCATTATTGATCAAGTTTTCCTTAAAGTTCGAGTGATTATCAAAGGCATCTTGAATGACCAGTAGCTGTGATAAACGGAGTTCAGGGTTTGACTCCAGCTTCACTAAGTCGGCTACTTCGGCTTCGACATCCCTCAAATAGTTCTTCATGTTTTGTTCAATATCCCTCAGTGCGGCCAACTTCAATGCTAGCTCGTCTTCAATGGACATTACTACTTTCGCTGCAGCAGCAACTTCATCGCCTCCTGTACTTTCGAATTCTGAGTCTTTTGGAATATCTTCGATATTAGACCTTCCATCTTCTTTCACCTCCTCAACTTTCTCTGGTTCCACTGCAGTTACTTCTGTTTTTGTCACAGTCATCTCAGCTATGCCTGCATTATCTTCTACGTATGGAGCAGCATCAGCTTCTTTCTCTTTAGATATCAGATCCGTCTCCACGCTCTCTTCCCCTGCTTTCCCTTGTACTGAAAGTTTAACAGCAATATCGATTTCATCCTCAGTTTTAGAAATCGCATCCTTAATGCTCGATTGTGCTTTAGCCCATGCTAATTCGGCGTCATTAATAGTGGTTTGAGCTTTATCTGGATCTGATGGTAGCAAGGTCGTGGCGTGGACGATCAAGTTGTCTTTAAAATTTAAATGGGCATCGAAAGCATTTAGCACGACCTGGAGCTCCGATAATCGTTTCTCGGGATCTGGCTGAAGCTTCATCAGATCATCTACTTCGAAATCAACATCCTTCAAATAGTTCTTCATTTCATGTTCGATATCCGTCAATTTGATCAAATTCAGTCCAGTATTGCCTTCATCAAGAGATTTTTCCTCTTGCATCGTATCAACGACTTCTGCTTTTGCAGTACTTGTTAGTCCAAGTTTACTACCCTCTGGAAAATCTATGATGTCAGAAGTTTCCTCGAGCTTCTCCTCCTCAACTTCCTTAGGTTCTCTCGCCATTGTTTCTGACTTCGTCTCTGTCACCTCAACCAGAGTAGCAACATCTTCCACGAGTGGAGTAGCATCAGCTTCTTTCTCTTCAGGTTTCAAGTCCGTCTCCACGCTTTCTTCCTCTGTTTTCATTTGAACTGAAAGTTTAGCTGCAAACTTAATTTCATTCTCAGTTTTAGAAATTGCATCCGTTATGTTTGATTGTGTTTTAGTCCATTCGAACTTAGCGTTGTCAATAAAGGCTTGAGCGTTATCTGGATATGACGGTATCAGTGATGTGGCATGATCGATCAAGTTCTCTTTAAAACCCACATGGTTATCAAACGCATTCAGAACGACCAGGAGCTCCGATAATCGTCTTTCGGGATCTGGCTGAAGTTTCATAAGATCATCTACTTCGTTCTCAACATCCTTCAAATAGTTTTTCATGCCGTGCCCGATATCCTTCAATTTCGTCAACTTAGTTTCAGCATCGTCATCAGATTTTTCCACTTTCACCGTATCAGGCACTTCTTCATCTGTAATACTTAATGGTTCGAGCTCTTTATCTTTGGGTATACTATCCTCTAACTGCCTTTCGACTACCTTCTCTAATTCTACAACAGCTATTGGTAGAGAAGTTGATGACAATTGCTCGGTCTCAACCATTTTATCCTTGCTTTCTTCCTCTCCTTGCTTTGGCAGTTCCAGTACACTTTCAGTTTCTCGCTGAACAAGAGGTAATTTACTATCCACTCCGTCTTCCAGATTGACTGTTGTCGTCCCTGAAATATTTGTGTGGTCAACTTCTGTTGGCTTACTTTCACTCTCCATAATACTTGCCATTTTCAAGCCTTCCTCTATTTGCCATTTGATGTTTTCCCAATTCTGCTTACACTTTTCTATTATAGTTTCCATTTCAGCAGATACACGAGGATCTTTAGTTTTAACTTCGTTTGCCAAAATTAAAACATTGTCTTTAAAGCTTTGATTTGCATCAAAGCTATTTCGTATACCACCTAGTTTGTCTAAAGCACCGGGTGAGCTGAAGTCGAATTTCAGAAAATCATCAAGCTCCGCCTGGATTTCCGCCAGATAGTTTTGCAGTTCCCTTGCTTTCTCCTTTAATGCTTTCATCTGCGTCTCCGTCTCATTAACTCTCTCGATAGATTTTAACATTTCCAGATCGGGCGTATCAAGCTTTCCTTGTTTTTCTCCAACTTCAGTTTTGACCAACTTTGTCTCCAAAGTCTCTGATTCTCTTCTATCGTCGGCGGATTTTGGAAGGCCTTCTTCCGCTGCCTCAGGCTTTTCCTTGCCCAAATTTGTATGGAGATCGTCTTTGGGGTCTAGGTCTTCTCCGGTGGTAATGGATTCCACAATCGCTTGAGTTTCTTTCTTCTCTTGAGAGGCCTCCGTAATCGTAAGCACTGGCTTAGCTTGATCTAATTTTGTATCAATTTCTATTTCTGATTTATCATTTTCTTTGAGTTGTGAGAGTGAATATGATGCGTTATCGAGTTTCTCAAGCGTATTTTCCCAATCTACTTCTGCTAATGTCCCAATGTCGATAAGTTCTCTCGATTCTTCTGGATCCCTCTCTTGAAGTTCCTTGGCTAATTTAAGCACATCAGCCATAAAATACTTGTGACTGTCGAATGCATTCTGTAATTCTCGAAGTTTATCTGATTTTTTCGATGTATTTTCTTCGGAATTCATTAAATCCTCCAATTCTGCTAAAATCTCGTTCAGATAATTTCTCAGATCGTTCTGCATTCCTCGTAATCTATTCCATTGATTTTCCCTTTCAAGGCCCTTTGCTTGGTCCGCAATAGGAAGTGTTGTAGCGTCCCCTCTAGGGATTTCGGATGTTGTCATCTGAATTTCCATATTTTGCTTTCTTGGTTTTGCTATTGGTACAGCTTTTTCAGCATGAGGTTCATCAGCGGCAGCTTCAACTAGCTCAGGCAACTCCACTTCTTCAGGAGGCTCTTCTACTTTTTCCTCAAATTCCATCTCCTGTGACCTCATTTCAGGCGACTTTGGACTGTACTTTTCAACAATGTCTTCTGCGTCAGTCTTCACGGTTAATTTAGGCACTTCCACAGTGAAAACTTCACCTTCGCTACTATCACGTCTTTCGGAATTGATTTCTTCATCTTTCGCGGTTTCGATGATTTCAGGTCTAACTTCCAGTTTCTCTTCCAGTATAATTTCTTCTCGTACGGGTTCGTCCATCAAATCGTCAGCAAAGCTTACGTCTCCAACTTCCTCTGCAACAGTTTTCGGGAAATCACCTTTTCCACTTTCAGACTGCAGAGCTGAATAGTAGCTGGAACTGTCCTCCGCCCAGGACACATCAGCAGCCGTGTCTTCGCTCCTGTCATCTTGCCTGGACAAGGCTCTCTTGCTTTCTTCTCTGTCTCTCTTGTACTCTTGGGCACTAATCACAGTCAATTCAAGGCTCGCTTCCAGTTCATCAGGACTTTGATATTCTGAACTCGAACTCTTTGCTGGAGATGGCTCTTTTGAAGAGCTTACTGGAACTTTGACTTGTTCCTCCTGAAGCTTGTCCTCCTCTCTCGGGG
>JAHZNI010004332.1:0-10099 GCA_027744415.1 Seira ritae | reverse complement strand
CAAAACTTTACTTGTATATTCGACGAAATTAAAAAGTTAAGAGTACGGACTAGTGTCATTAGGAAGGAATACGACGATAGAAAATAAATTAGTAATTTTTAATCTGCCCAATGTAGCGATGATTGAAAAATGTTTTATTTTAATGGCTCATAGGAAATCCCAATAAAATTTAAAAGATTCATGCAGTTGTTTGGTGTGATTTTACATAAAGGTGAAGTAATTGAACAATGAAGCTACCAATTATCAGTAATTATCGCTCTACAAGCATTCAAATTTTGAATAAATTTAGGCAAATTACCACTAATTACCTTTAATTTAATTCATATAGTCACTTGATGACACTAGTTCGTACTCTTAAATAATAAATCAAATTTATATCTGTGTACTCATCTCTGTGCGCTTAGGTATCAGCCAATTGTCTCAATCTCTCAGTCTCGAAATCTGTGGCAATTCAATGTCTATGCGATATTTCTCATGCAAAGGGGTACTAAACTCGTTAAGTATGTACATACATTGATAGGTGGTGTCCGTCCATCCTTTGCAATATTCTTTTGTATAATTCTTAGTAAATTTCATGGTAGCCAGATATGCTTATCTGTGCCATATTTGAATGTTCTAACTATTCATTGTTTCGTTTTAGTGTTGTTTTTAAATTCGGAAATTTGAATGTTCATTTTCGGATATTTGAATGTTTTTTCGGAAATTTTTAGATATTGAAAAAATCCCACCTTTCGGATTTTTGCTTTTCGGATTTTTGAGGGCATACCACAATTTTAATACAAAATTGTTTCAAATCTTGTGGTATCTTGAGATTATCCAAAGTTGTGTTCCCTGTTCCCTGCCTGTGTTGAGGTAGGTATACTCGAATATTCATAATTCCAAAATTCATTTTTCAATGCTACTGCATGAAATATTGAGTCTCCAATAATTTGTCATAGTGATGAATGGAAATCGGGAAAATTGTCAGGTACCTAGTGCACCGAAAATTACCTGGTCAACTGATATCGTCACCATATGTAAGCTGCAAAAAGTAAGACAACGTCAAATGTTACCATTGTCACCTTGGTGAAGAGGGAAGACCATTGTTGTATTAGTTAAGTAAAAATCCAAAATCATGGGGTGTCTTAACTGTGTGAGACAAGACATTTCCAAGGATGATTGCATTGATGTAAAAAGTCCCCATTTTGATGTTTCTCTCGTACAGGGAGTAGTGGTGCTACTGGAATTTTCTGGTGGTATGCTCCAAAATGAAAAATGATCTCAATGAAATTGAAAATTAATAGAACCACCAATTAATGTTTCATTCTGTAAAAAACCGAACGTTAGTTAAAGTATACGATTCAAGCTCTGTATGCATTAGGAATAAGCATTATGTCTGTATACTCGTCTTCGGCAAGAGTTCGGTAGCCTAGAGTTTTCGTTTTATAACTCATAATTCTAAATTATATGCTAAAACACATAGAAAAATAAAATATCTAGAGAAGAAGTAAAAAATCGGATAACTTATTTAAAGAATGACTTTGAATGCAAGCCCAGCTTACTCCCTCGCATTTATTGTAAGAAACTTTACAAAATTATTGAAGTCCATGTCATTCATGAATCATGAAAACACAAAGCTTATACATATAAGTACAAAACTAGTTAATAAAAGCAGTAATCATGAACAATTTATCCTTAATTTAGTACAATCAAACATGAAACACTGGAGGGGCAGACTAGATCAGTTGTCATCATTTCGTTCTCACTTGGATTGAGTCAATCTTATAAGTAGGTAGGTATAAAAATTCATCATCATCAAGAATAGAAATCTTTGAGAGTTTCTTTTTCATTTGTTTCTCTAAAAAGTATGCATACAGTACAGAAATCTTTAACACAATATTATGCGAATAGAAAACTTTTAAGCTCACTCCTTAGTTTTGGAACACCTTTTGCTTTTCAACACGATATACATACATGTCTTTGAAGGCGTTTTTTCTTGCATATGTAGTTTTTGTTAGTGCAAAGAACGTTTAACAAGTTCCCAGTTCCAAAATATGCTAGTAGCATGGTTTTGTGCATAAAATCTAACATTTGGAAGCATTACATTTCTAGTTTTTAAGCACGCACATGTGTGTGTCTTACGTTTTAGATGAATTTTGTCATCTGCATTTATGCATGCTTTTCTCATCATCACGTAACCTTCATTCATTTCGTCCTTTAAAGCAGCTATCGTGTGGTGGATCAATAATTGGAGTGTTTTGTTACTACTTTAACTGAAAATAGGTTACCTGTTCGCGCAATTTCGTAGAATCGTAGAACATTCAATTTTTGTTCTGCGTTCCTGCATTAAGAACTCTCACACAGCGTATTTTTATTTATTCCAACCAATCAGTATTTTAATATTTGAAATTAGGTTCATGGTAAGCCACCTTGAAAAGTCTTTTGAAAATGCCATTGGACACCTTCGAAATTTTATTGGACAATCCGTCCATGAGTTATTTTCCAGGACAGCTTGTGTCGGGCAGAGTTTTCATTCGAGCTAACAGTGAAAAAAATACTCAAGGTAATAATAATTAAATTAATAATCCTGCCTACAACTTAACGTGTATTACATGCGGACGACATACATATAATCAGATAAATGTTCTACTAACTTCCTACGTTTTCTTAATTAAGGGTACTTTATTAAAATTTTCTTGCGATAAATTAAAATAGATGTGGGTAATGAAAAGTGCTACTTTCCCTTGTAATGTTCTATAGTGACGAGTTGAACTAAAAAATCCTTTTTATGCAGGCTTAAAATTGAAATTCGAGGGAAAAGCTGTAGTCCATTGGACCGAAGAGCATACAGAGTCCTCCGGTACTGCCGACAATAAAAGCGACCGTAAAGTGACCAAATCCTTTGACGACTCTGATAGCTTCTTCGAATTCAAGAGCTACCTTCTCGGCGATGGACGAAGTGATGTTAAGCTTCCTGTGGGAGAATCATCTTATCCATTCTCCTTCCAACTTCCTCCCATGAACTTGCCTTCTAGCTATGTGGGACAACATGGGAAAGTGGAGTACACGTTAGAAGCAAATGTCAAGCGATCCTGGAAATTTGATTACAATGCGAAGCAGTACATCACCGTAAATGCCATCGTGGATTTGAATAATGATTCTGAAGCAAGTCAACCTGGCCACTGGACAACGTCTAAGACATTCTGTTGCCTTTGCTGTGCCAGTGGACCCCTTACAATGGACGTGAGGTTGAAGTCAAAAGGATTCTGCTCTGGTGAGGCTATGCCTTTAGAGGTGGAGGTGAATAACTTGAGTACCAGAGTCATCTCCGATCTTTCGGCTGAAATTGTTCAGGTATGGTGTACATACGAAATGAACAAATCTTCGTGCAATCATCAACAAAACTGGTCGAAATTTATTTTTTTATCTAGGAGGCTACATTTTTTGCACAAGGTAGCAAGAACCAGAGCTACAAGCCCATCGTTTCTACCAAGAAAGGCTCGGGTGTACCTGCAGGGGAAAGTGAAATTTTTAGAACTGATCTGATTATACCTTCCATTCCTCCTACCAAGCTTGGGGGATGCCGAATTATCGATGTCAAATATGTACTTAAGGTACAAATTAATGGTTTATTGGATTCATTGAATTGATAGGGCCAATAACACAGCTTCCTTTTTAAATCTTTTTTCCGTCTGCCAGGTCACTGCTCACGTCTCTGGCGTTGCATTCAATCTGAAACATGACTGTCCCATCATTATCGGGACTGTGCCATTACGAGCAAGATTCGATGAACTCCGATCAGCAGATATGCAACCATCAGCTCCACCTTTGTTCACCCCGAATGGATATCCAGATTTGCGTAAAGCTATTCATTATCTTGGAATAATAAATTGACTCATTTTACTATATGTTGCTTCCTCGTGAATGCCCTTTGTAGAGGTGGTCACCGACCCATTTTTCTTTACCTGTACCCACCTGTGCCTGTACTAATTAAAAAACTATCCACCTGTACCTGCTATGTCCGAAATTTTTTTTATGAATACCCACCTGCAGGTACCTGCGGGCACCCGTGGGTATTTTTTATAATTTTATGTTAATGCTTTTATGCAAGAAATAGTCATATATCTTGCAGTTTTATAATACATGGACATAGCAAATCGTTATTTACCTATGGGACATCAACATATCTGAAAAATATCATGGGGCTCAAAGGGTTTAGGTAAGCGTTCAGTGGCAGAACTTGCTTTTGCTTCCTATAATGTTCCTCCATTCATTTTTAAATTAACTAATGCCATAAAAAATTACAAAGTGATATTGATATTGCTTCGGTAAAAGAAAAATAGTCTTGTAAGTTATTGCACAATATTAGTCTTGAATGAAACTTTACCTCCTAATAATTCGATCTGTATCACAACGAGTATTAGCACAAATGTGAAAAACAGAATACAAAATGCTTCAGCTTGGCTGGCCTGTAATGTACTATGCGATTGTGAAGTGCACGTAGGCACGCTCAATAAACACGCAAGTGCTGTGCAGATTGCTGTGCAGTGTTGGAAATGCAGTATGATACATTTATTTTGCTCCCACATATTTAAAGCACAACAGGTACCTGCAGGTACCCGTAATTAAAAAAATGCCCACCTGTACCCACCTGCTTAGTTTCACTTCGCTTCTTCTACCCACCTGTATCTACGGCTACCTGCAGGTGGGTCCAGGTACAGGTAAATACAGGTACTGGAGACCACCTCTAGCCCTTTGACTTCAAGTTTCTCTTACGAGTGCATTCAATTCAATGTAAAGATGACTTATTATTGATTCAATTCCAGCTCAACCTCGGTATCAAGATTCATACAACTTCAAGCTCGATCCTCCCAAGCCGGACAATCTCGTCGAAAATATTACAAACACTGTGATTGATAACATTGTGCCTTCTGAGACAGACTATGTGCCCAAATATGTTACCTATGGATGGAGATTCAACATTATTGATCCCGAAGCCGTCCAAATGCAGCTGGACTAAAACTAACCAAAGTGGAAATATTATTGCTTTTTGCTTTCATTAAAATTCATTACGCATAATATTCTAATTCATCTGGTATAAATGTGCAAACTAATTTTCTAAAATTATATGCTGTTCATTTTTTAATGATATGGCAGTGACTGTTGTGAAGTCGCAAAATACTAAACTTACTTACCTACCTATCTACAAAAGAACCAATGCAAAATTGACTGAATCTCTGGCTCGTGAAAATCAATTATTTACACTTTTTCGTTTGTATCGTTATTATTATTATCTAGCAAAAACTGTTTTGTGGAAATAAACAGATTTTTTTCATTGATAAATCTATTTATGCATGCGGCATTAGAATAACATTCACAGAGGAGGTGCACCAAACCAAAGTTCATTTCATTACATGCGACATGAATTGCTGAATTTATCGTAAAAAGAGATCCGCTTAATTCATTCATGGCTTATGCTTCATTGGCTCACACAGAGAAAACACAATGGCGTGATTTAGAATGTATCACGGAATTGCTATTCTACCTAAAGAGAAACTCTGCAAAACATATCCATAAAAACGAAAATTAATCTCACAACTCATCGCGCAGAATTACATAAGTCAAATAGTTAAGCGTTGCAGGAATTAACGCGATGGCGCTCACAGCATATTATCCACAAATCTTAATCAATTTTACCCTTGACCTAACTGAATGAATTGGGTAGCTCATGAAGTAAAAACATCTCAGTCCAACAGCGTGTTTTTTGTCAATTTCTTGACACAAAATTTTTCCGTGAGCGTGATTTTTCTGCGTTCGCATTTTACATCACATAAGTAGTCAATTTCAGATCATTCACATTTCACACTGCAACTTTGTTATAGTGAGAAGTGGTCATTCGTGCGTTTTAGGTTTGTTCAAAAAATCTTTCTTCGAAATAGTTAAAATGACTTCGCCAAAAATTACGATACTTTTGGACAATCCTTCCCTGAGCTACTTTCCCGGTCAACTTATTTCAGGAAGAATCGTAGTCAAATCGAGGAGCGAGAAAACGGCCCAAGGTGCAATTTTTTAAATAGCTTTATGAATTTATGTACGGCTGATCCTATTAAAATTTTAGTTGTCTAAATTGACCCATCAAATATTATTTCATTTAAGGATTATTACTAAAGCTAAAAGGAACAACCAGTGTACATTGGACAGAAGAAAAAACTGAATCCTCTGGATTTAAAAAGTGCAAACTAGTCCGAGAAGTTAGCAAATCTTTTGATGACACAGACATTTTCTTCGAGTTCAAGAATTACATACTTGGAGACGGACAAAATTATGTAAAGATTGGAGTGGGGGAATCCGTGTTTCCATTCTATATTCAACTCCCCACAAAAAATATGCCATCAAGTTATCTAGGATCTTATGGAAAAGTGGAATATGTTCTGGAGGCAAACTTAAAAAGACCGAAATGGAAATCAGTTTTACTTGCAAAGAAGCATATAACTGTGAATGCGGCAGTGGACCTGAATAATATTTGGGAGGCGGTGGAGCCAGGAGTATGGAAAGCCACGAAGCGATTTGGTTTGATGCTTTTGCCAAGTGGTAGAATAAAAATGGATGTTAGATTGAAATGCACCGCATTTTGCCCCGGAGAATTTATTCCAATCGAAGTGGATGTCAGAAACAAAAGTGAGAGGAAAATCAATGAGTTATCTGCAGAGCTCGTACAGGTACTAAAATTAACTTTCAGTGCAATCAGAAAGAAGTATCTGGTTTTTTACTTCAAATCATGCCATTATTAAAATTAGGAAACAACATTCCACGCTAGGAATAAAATAACTGATACCAACAAATTGAGGACTTGTATCACGGTCAACACATGTAAAATGGAAGATGGAATCAGTTCTGGTGACTCTTCCGTATGGCACACCGAGCTTCAGATTCCCTCCATCCCACCAACGCAACTTGGAGGCGGTTGCAAGCTCATTGAAGTACAATATTTTCTAGTCGTAAGTACTAATAATGAACACAGATAAACATTATAATTAGGCTTTTCATATTGAACTTCCCTAATAATAATTCTTTTTTATATTTTAGGTCACCGCCCATTTCACCGACACCATGCTAAATTTCAAGCAGAAATGTCCTTTGAAGATTGGAACGATTCCATTGAGATCGAAATTCGCTGAGCTGAGCTCGTCCTCCGTGAGCAACAGCCAGCCCATGCCATATCACTCCATGCCTTCTGGGCATAGCGTCATACGTAAGTCATTATGGATCTCTCTTATCTCTAGTTTAAACATTTTCCTTTCGTCCAACATTATTAATTGTGCGTGATACATAAGGAAAAATTCAAACAATGCATTCTTTATCATTACAGCTCCCATTCTTTTCCAAAACTCATTCAATTTCAAACAAGGGCCGGAATCCAAACCTCCCGTCGCGAGTGAAAGCCCACAGGATCCGAAAAATGTCAACAAGATATGTACTCAAGAACCGGAGTTCATACCAAACTACGTGACATACCAAGGGAAATCCAATTACTGTCCTCAGAGACCGCTCCGCTCAAAGAAGGAATCGGAATGCGGTAATGATGATCGCCCATCAGGGAAATAGGAAGGGAAAGAAAAACAATGTGTAATTTAAGAAGTAATGATGATAACAGAAAACACGCTTTATATAGTTTTAAATGTTTTATATTCACGTCTAGCTTTATTATTTTTATTAGTGTTTTGTTGTCTTCGTAGATAGATCTAATGGCATCATAAAACATTCATAAAGTCCCAGTTCCACAAACAAATATGCATCCATTTCCTCATTTTGTCGCATGCCATGCCACATTGAAGCATTGGCATTTCGCTATTTAATACTTGAAATAAAACTGTCTGTTTACCAACTCAACAAGATTGTTTTCCAATATTATTATTTACCTCCCGTTTATGTATAATTATTTATATAGGGGAAGTGTATAAATCCTCCATTTGAGTACATTAACTTCAATCTCCATCTCCTTATCCCGTCACTCGCAACTCGCATGGATTTTTTAGTCTTTGGCTTTGTACAATATCGACTTTCGAACATTTCACATTTCGAACATTCACTCCCTCCCATGAGGTCTCCTCCTAACCTCGAGATTCACTTTTTCCGTTGGAGTCGATGTGATGTGTAATGAATGTGATGATGATGAGATGTGTTCCAAAAGCTTAAGCCTTCCAAACCGACTACTTATTTGCTTACGTGAGTCGTCTGCGTTACCTATTTATTCAAGTGAGCCAGTGAAGTTGAACAAGGAAATCCGAATTGTTGGCTGGAATCCAATGTACTTGAAAAAAGCTAAAAATATATAAGAAAATAATTCTCCTCACTGAAAATCCAACGATCAAGGCAGGAAAAGCACATGCTTATTTCTTTTACAGAATTGTGCATAAAAATTATACTTTTCTTCTAAAAATTAAGGGAAACACAATTTTGCTGAAGTGGAAAATCCTGTTTTTTTATTTTGCGATAAAACATACTCCATCACATCGTCTTCGTCATCATCTTCGCAAAACTGTTGAATTGTTTCTTTTGTCTGCCTGTCCATTAAAAAACACTTTGAAATTCACAGTCTTCCTTCGAGATCGAAAGATGCAATTTATTTTATTCTTTCGCGCACCATTTAAAGATTCCGTAATATTGCTCCTCCATACTCCGGTAGATTTTGAAAACGCATGATTGATTGGTTGTTTATTTTCATCATTTTCTCTAAACCTGCTCAAACATTTCATTTAGCTCGGGGAGAAGCGATAAATCTTCTTGGCAATTTTTTATCAACTTTGTTCCCTTGCCCTATTGCTCCGAGTGAGTGAAAACTCATGTTGGTTGTTACGTTCCACTGCAATTTTTGGGTGTAAAATGTGAGCGCGCAGAGATCAAGACCAAACCAGAAGAGAGAAGTGTAGAGTCAATCAACAAAGATAATTTCAAGTGTTTGCGTTTCCAACTTAAATCATCCATCTCCATTTCAAATCGCGAATATTTTTTTCAGTAAATACATTCTTTATTTAACCGCGTCGAAAAAAACGTAGACAAATTATGAGTGGAAGGATTAGAAACTCAGTCGAGAGTAGATGGATTTGTAAAGCAGACGCCGTGATAGTGGACGCCGCGCCAATTGAGTATTTTCATGAGAGAGTCTTTCTCGCAAAATTCACCATTTCCTTGAGGAACAGACGTGGATGTAGTAGGAACAATGGCACAGTTTTCAGTTCTCAATTACTGGAGATCGTATAGTCACTTTGAGGTCGTAGCAGTGATTTTAATTGTTCTTGGTTTGACGTGGAGTACAGAAGGTGAGTGGGTGCTTGATCAGAAGGTCGCTTCTGTTTACTTATTTTTCTCACGGATGTGTTTTAATTGAAATCAAGGTCATTCAGTTTTAATTATTGCACTTTTTACTATATTCCAGGTTTACGAATGTGTTATCATTGTAATACGACTACTAGTGGCTTAGAGTGCGTTCATAACCCAAGTAATGTGACTGATGGTGAGATATCTTGCAGAGGATTTTGTACGATAAGGTGAATCGTATTTTCATGGGAAATTTGATTTGCTAAAATTAGAGTTTATTGTGACACATGTCATTGCAATGTATTGCAGGAGGAAAGATTACATGTACATGCCTGAAGACCAGTCCCTCATATTTTTACAAAGAACGTGTGAGACGAGTCCCCTTTATTTGGATGCGGTCGTTGTAGAAAGTTACTTTAGGTTGTACTACAGATCCTGTAAAAATTATCTTTGTAACGTAGGTTTAGGAATACAGAGTAAGTTGAGTAAAAACATTGCTATTTTGTCAATATGCCCCAAAACGTTTGTCTTAAAATAAATGCATTTTTACAGGCTTACGAGACATGCCAGAGGATCCATCGTGGGATCTTTATACAGACGAGGATCTGGATTCGGGCAGTACCTCATGTCACTTTCAAAATTTCTTCATAGCAACGCTAATTTTGTTGTCGCAAGTTATCTCCGCACTTCTCTAGTTTCGTTTTTTTATTTTGTTTAATAATGTCGAATCGATCAAGGTGAAAATTCATGTTATTATTCAAAGACAAGACGCAAAAGATGTAATTTTGAGAGTATATTTTTA
>JAHZNI010004331.1:0-14018 GCA_027744415.1 Seira ritae | reverse complement strand
ATCCAGAGCTTTCCTAGTCTTCCTCCTCTAAACAACTCGTCGTCTTGAGTTTTATTTCTTGCTACTGCTGCAACAACACCAGCAGTAGCACTTTTTATTTTCATCACTTTCTCAGAAAATCAAATTAGAAGCGTCAGTTTCTTCAAAAAATTGAGCAGGTGTGTAATATGATGATGGTAGTCATTCATCACAAATTCGAATGATAAACTGTTGCTAAAAGTAAGTCATCTCTTATAATCTTCATGTTTAAGCAACGCTTAGCTTCTCCGATGTCATTTGCTGATACCAGACGGAATGGAAAAAAGATGATTAGGTGAAAGACATTGATCAAATTCCCTTCCCATTTCTTCCTTCCTTGCACTGGAGTTGACTGACGCGCTCCATATTTTTATTGGGGGATTGGAGAAGAAAGCATCAGTGGATGGAGCGGATAAATGTGAAAGTAAATGGTTCCATTTCATGAAATGGAAAGAATGAAAAAAGTGGAGCAGAAGCGTAAGATGATGATGATAGTGATATTGAGAATGATCTTCAAATCATCCTTTGAGTAGAAGAACTCGTGCCCATTTTTGCATGGGTAATACCCAGTTAGCATGATTTTACGACTTCCTTCGTTTTCCGGAGACATGGTGATGATAATAATATTGGCAAATGTGGGTGAACAGTGAGAGGGATGGAATATTTATTTTAGCCCCATGTTCCGTTTTTGTGTTTCCACTCTTTCGTTTAGTCTCAAAGCAACGAATGATAGGATAAGATGATGGTCATAGCTCAAAAGCCAAATAAGTGGTGGCAGCACCTTACAAAATCGTATAAGTTAAATGATTTTTACTCCTTTGGAGCCCTAGGCAATATGACCAACCAACCAAAACTTGGGAAAGGACTGGGGAAAATAATGAATTTATTTATCCACCACATGACACGCTGAAAAGACCAGTAGCATATGGCTGCTTATTTTCAAGTCGAAGCGGAAAGTCTCGTATTACAGGACAGAAAGGGGACAGACACGTCCTCTGGGTTAATGTAAGGTTTCTGTGTAGTGCAGACGTATGCATGGGAAAGGATTATTTTGTTCGACTGATACTCATTTCCGGTTGGATCCATCCGACCGAAAGGAAAAAGTAATTCGAATGTCTTGAATAGTCTTGATGTGATTATCGAGACAAGTCGGAATTTGTAATGTAAAAATACTGATTATTGTAGAGAAAACAAGAATGTGATTGCGATAAGAAGTAAAGCTGAAGCTGAGCTTTGCAGAATAAAGGAGGTGACCTATCATAGCTTGGAGGAAGAAACCCGAAAAAGGATGATACTACTAAAGAAAACTTAATGGGCGAGTAGGTATATCATTCATATGACTCTTCCTTTTTCCTACGACCTAGCTAATAACTCCTCAGGCTTTTGTTTCCTTCGCCGCGGAATTGTAGTGGAATAAGACCACTGACTGTGGTGGGAGATGGTAATGTTGATATGGCGTGTTCTGTAATGCCAATCATTTTCATTAAACCAGTGTCTTCACTCTTCCCTGTTTCCCTCACTATCCTCACCTTCGAAAAAAAACTCCCGAGGAAAGGACGGGGATTGGAAGTGATTGAAATGGCTGTAGTTGTGTGAGAGGGAACCGTAGTCGTGAATGCAAAGTTGTCTCTTTTGCGGAAATAGAATTGCAGATGGATGAAGTGGTAGTCATCTTGGCGACTTTGTACAGCTCATAATGTCATATACCCCTCCATGAGTTGGAGGTAATAATGTTTAGATGGAAGAAGCGGACCAGCATTAATAAGCACCATTAAAAACATGTATCCGTAAAATTTGACTTCAAGCTTGGAGCGAAAGTATAACAATGTGTTGCCAGCTGAGGCATGGAAAATGCAGTGGAAAGTGGAAGTTCCTCTGGAACACGAATGCATATTTGAAGAGAAAGTTGCGTAGATTTTCATCCACCACCGCCAGTGGATGTAAAAAAGGATGAATGTTTCCATGGACTCACTTTCTCTTCCTATTTGAACTAATGCACTTCCAGAGGTCCATGTAACATTTCACCAGATTCAGGATTGCCTTGTCAAAATACACAGAACGCGGAAACAGAGAAGTAGACAAAGAAGTGGTATAAGGAGGATGCATGATCATGTCTTATGGAAAAGGTGCGCTCTGGCATATTAATCATTGAATATGATTAGTCGTCCTTCTCTTCCTTCCCTCTCTCGTATTGTCATCCAGCTAGCGCAACGTAAAGCTGTTATTCATTCGAAGCGAAAGCTAATCCATGTTTCACACGTGATCCCATTCCCATTTGGAACTACACTCGGAATATGCAAGAGATATTAAAGTCCTTCAAGTTCCACTCCTATTTAGTGGCATCATGCATCACAGCACAAAGCTACATCGCAGTGACACGGTGACTGCACAAATGTAAACAAAAAAGAAAGTTAAATCCGAATCCTAGGTGATGAGATGGGTTCCCCGAAATGTCAAGGAGGGGCCTTGGACACCAAGATGGAAAAAACCGCTGTCGATATTTTAATTTCAAGTCAATAATTGGATATCAATTTTCTCTTGGGAATATGGCTCCACTGCGCCACTGTCATAGTCTCCTCACAGGAACTTCTTTGTTTCTCGGAAACAAAAGGTAGTGGTGATACCTATCATCGTTCTGTTTCTTTTCATGAATTTTATTCGTTCTTTAATGAACTTGAGGAAAATAGAAAGAGCATGGTAATATACTGTAGTCGCAGACGGATCTGTGGTGATGCGGGAAGCCCTACTTTTTTCGTCCATATGGACGTGTTCTTTTTATCGCTCAACTAGCTCATCATCATCCTCGAAAGTTTTAACAGCCAGATCGGCTTGACGTATTTATTCAAAAGGCTAATCTCATCATCATCAGTATCGCCAGATGACCCCTTTTTGATCAGGATAATAGACTTAGCAATCTGACAATCTTGACTTCACAAAATGGTAAATGATTACAGTAGTCGGTTGTTACCTAATTGATTCATCTCATCCGGGCACATTCCAAAGGACTATAGTAGTAGTAGTGGTCCTTGAAAAGGCAGGCGCTCAGATTTTTAATGAGAGCTACCTAGGCCTGGAGAAACGAGCCATTGTGCTGCCTTACAATAGCTTACATCACTTTCAACAAAACACTCTGGACCCATTGTTACGTTACGCTCATCCCTTTGCTCATCCTTCTCCATTACATGACATACATATACTTTTAGTCTTTTACTATGAGGAAATCATCGACGGACGAATCCATGGGCCATTTCAGAAGAAAAATTTTTAACGAGATTTTCTTGTGAGAATAGGTACTTACTTGAGAGGATGCTGCTGTGTAGCACAAACGAAGAGGAAGAAAGACATAGTCATAATCCTTTCAAGGAACATATCATATCCCATTTGAACCACCACCACCGCCTCTTACTTACTTTCTGGGCTTTCATCTTTCACCCTAAAAGATACACTTTAGATTCACATGTGTGCCCTGCGCTTCAACTGCTGTTAATGCTTGCGCCATAGTTTTTTTCAAGGTAACGATTTCATTCCACTCTCCATCTTCTTCTCCTCTAGACTTTTTCCTCTTCACGCCAAAATTACCTTTTTATGCGATATCATCCTATCCGTGCAAATTACGATGCGATCATCAAAAAGGACCAGGTTAAGTAGAAGCATTAACCGAGAAGAGCACTTGCTTTGCTTGCTCACATACTCATACTCACCAAGAATCTTTTTAACGAGATGATTGTATGCAATGTTTGAAAAAGAAATCCTTTTCTTCATGACTCTATGGCCTAGTTTACATCACACAAAATATCCTTTACATATCATTATCCTTCCCAAGAATGAGATGAGAAGCGAAAAGCCTCTATGTATGTTATGCATTTTTTGTTCGCTTTTATGACACCGTTCAAAGCACCTGCATGGAGGAAGCAGTTCCCTCCAAGAAGTGAGATTGTAAATGTGAGTAAGCCATTTTCGTGGAATTGTAAAGTCCCCATTATGCCGCTCATAACATGCACATTACACACCTGGAACCTGTGCTTATGTAAAAAGATATTACCTGCCAATGGCAATGCGTTTTTGAAAGAGCGATGAACCTCCTCCGCCGACACGCCGCAAAAAAACCCTCAACCACACAAAAACTTAACTTATCTCATCTTGAAAATCCTTGCACTTACCTAGTCAAAATCATGGGATGTGTAAATTTAAAAAATGAACTTACTTAAACAATGGTTATGTTATGGTCATGCTCTTAATGTGCTCACAATTACATTTCTTTGTTTGTTATACACATGAGAACGTCGCTGTATTCAGTGGAATGGGTTCTTTCAAACATTCTTTTAAAAAATTGCCATGAAAATACTGACTTTGTTACCGGTCGTGGTGCATGTTTTATTTTATGGAGAGTCGAAAAAAAATTGGAATGGGATTGACTCCTCTACTCATCTTGTTCCTTATATCTCCCCACACCTGTTTCTCGGCCGCATTCGCATTGCGATGAGAAGGCATAGTGAAGTGTAAGGATAATGGGTCTCTTGTTGAAAAAAAAAACACTCCATTCTCTTTCCTCCTCTCCATCCTCATTCAGCTGAAAGGATTAGTCACAGTTAACTTTTCAACTTCTTTCTTTTCCTGGAGAAATGAGGGAGACAATGAGAGAAATACATAAAAAATCCTCCAAGCTCCAGCAGCAGCCGTTCTTCCCACAAGTGCGTTGCACAAAGTCACACGAGTCCATGAATGGAGAAAAAACTTATCTTTGGCTATCGCCACACCACACCACACTGCATTTAGAGACCATCAGCTGGCATGGCAGATATCCACTTTTTCATGTTGTCTTTGTCATGAGGCCACTGTACAGGGCCATTACTCTTATTGCTAAATCTTCCTCCTTTCCTCGTAAAAGATTTACACAGCAGCCTTTTGGTCCATAAATGAAATCAAATTACTATTATGCTCGCAGGAGTCTTCCTACCTACTACCTACCCATACAAAATTCACTTTATTTTTTGAATTACCTGAAAAATGCTATACTTAAAATGTTCTTCACATTATTTTTCTGACGTTTAAATTGCCACCTATTCATGTTTAAAAAATCCCGGCATTTTCCGTTCCACTTGAAAAAGAACGGAGCGAAAGTAAAATTTGATATTTTTTCATTAAAAATCCTAATGAAATATTTGATATTTATTCCGAAAATTTTTCGCGAAGGAGCAGTCCAATGAAAAGATTTATTGCACTGCTCCGCTTCTTCCACTTCTTTTCAACCGTCATCGATTAACTTCTTGATGGAAGGGATTCTGAAGAACACATAAATACTATAGCTTTTGTAGAAAATAAAGTGTACTTGAATTACTTAAAAACCAAACCAGCTCTCTCATCTTTTTTTTACCTTTCGGTTAATAAACTCGTTTCGCAACTTGATCAAGAGATCTTTCTCTGTTTGTTCAAGTGAAGTGCAGCGCGTAGGCTGTGCTGTGCTTCTGCTTTTCTATCAGTAGTGGTAAAATGATGTTGATGTAATGCTTAAGCATCATTGATTTATTGCATGAAATTTGAGATTTTTGCTAATTTAGCTTGTACCATTATATCATGTATACGGTCCACTTTTCTATGGAGATTATTATCACCTCGAGGATGCAAACTTTGAAACTAAGCTAAGGTTGTTCAAGTGAAAACATAATAATGGTTGAACCTTTGATTTAAAAAATAAGAACCCAGGTGGTTTAAGTTATTCAATTACAATTATATTTGATAATAACCTGTGAATTCGTATACGACTAATAACCTGTGAATAAATGTTAGAATAAATAAAGCGAGTCGAAATAAATTAGATTTCAATTTTTTGGCGTTTTGAAAGAACAAGACGTTCTGGCATCGAAACTTAACTTTTTATGGATTTAAGTAGCTAAATTATGTTTAAGAATAACGTTTGCTACGTATCTATGCAATTGAAGTCACTTTGTCGTTAAACTCACGCGTAGGTATCTTTCTACTTGCATACCTTCAACAACCTCCAAAATTTAACTCGATCTCTTTCATGATCCTGCTCTTCCTGCTAAAATGAATGAGAGAATTGCACGAAAATGACTTAAAAATCCCGAAAATTATTGCAGAAATTCTGTGTGCTTTTGCATCGCGTGTACATTCCCCTCTCCTCTTCTTATGCATTGGGATTTGAGCTTGTGAAAAATGTAATGCAATTTCGTGACTCTGTGCATTTCCCTGTGAAAACATTAGGGATTTAATGGGACATGTATTGTACAGTAATAGGATTGGCTTTGGCTAAGGGGAAAAAAGCACTGAACTAGGGAAAAATAGTTTCCTCGAGAGTTATATAGGTATATGTACTGTATAATAGAAAAAAAGAGTAGCGGATAAGTGGTTGTGATTCGTGATGAATGACAGTGACTGCTGCGAAATCCCGTCGTTTTTTATCGCTTGAATTATCATCATCATCCTCATCGTCGTCGTCATCCACATCGCATCATATCTCACCGATGCGATAGGATAGTGCCAGTGCTCCTTGTGGAGTAACGCACTTCGCTCTTCGCTCAAGAAGTAACATGAGTTGACAAAAATCTGACGGAGATGATTTTTCTGTGGTGCATGTACACATCTCGTATGTAGTCGTACATAATGTATGTATCATAATCTCTTTCCTCTTATTCCTCATCTTGTTCAGCTTGAGCTAATCCGTTTTTTATGGGAGAAAGAAATATATGGAGGATTTTGGGAAATTTTAAATGGGCAATATATCTTCTGAGTGTTGTGCTGCGTTTCCAATGTGACACAAACTGTTTTAAAAGGAAAAGGAACTCTTCTCTTCGTCTAGTTGAAGCTGAGGTGGAAAAGAGGGAAGGGAAAGCTTGAGAATGGTCTTGCGTTTCGCTCAGAAAATATGAATAATATTATGGACTACGCGTTTCAAATGAGTTCTTTTTTTCACTTTTGTCATTTCTGACTTTTTTGAACGCTTATTTTTTGATGGGCATAGGAACAGAAAAAAAACTGTCCTTGAAAACAGGAGTTAGTTCTTTGCAGCAAAACCAAAAGACGTGCAAAATTTGCAGTGTGCGAACAGACTGGTTGTCATGCTGGGAACATAGATTAATCTGTATCTTAAGAGCCCCAGGGATATTAGGGAATTAAGGGCGAAATTTGATCTGGAAAAGAATGCAATTCACTAGAGGCAATAAATTATAAAACCACACGGACTTACTTTGCTCCACTTGACGGATATTTCATTAGTATTAGCATTTGAGCTCAAGCTCAGCAAGAAAAGAAGATTTAAGCTTTTGGACAATGAAGGGGTTAAGCTTATAGCTATGTAGGCGCTATAGATTACAGGTTTATAAGAGACCTTGTAAGTGTAGCTCGCGCTCGGAGCGAAGGAAATGAAGATAAGTAAACAAAAAACATTTTATACCTACGAAGTAAAATTGTGCTTTGTTGGTTCTCGTGTCACCTCACAAGATCCATGACAAGTGAGATGGTTTGGTTTCAGCAGGAGTTAAGCAATGTCGTTACAAGAAAGAGGAAAACAGAAAATTAAGGAAAGTTCAGCCGAAATTCTGCGGCGACAACATTACTTGAGCTAGTGTTGTAAGCTGTTGCTATTGCTCCTCAAACTTAACTACTTTCTCTCTGGTGGGGACATGGAATGCACTTGTAAATTGGATTGCTTTTTTTGTGGTGTGGCCCCATTTGCTATATTCCTTTGCTTTCTCGTGCTGTATGGGAAACTGAGGAGTTTGCTGAGGTTGTGATGGTGACGCGATTCTCATTAAAATTTTACGGAACTAGGTAGATGGACATTCATCTCTGCGTGTCAGTCTGCCCCGAAAATAATACCTTTGCAAGATACACTGTCTCAGGAGCACGATTTTTAAAATGCAATCTAATTTAGAAACCCTTTAAGATCCCATTTGGCCCGTACATTTTTCCCCTTTAAGAAAGTAGTTCAGTTACACTTCTACGACTCCTTAAAATAATCCATCTCTTTTTATTATTTTTTGTTTTCCAGACGGAGAAGGCATCATCCAAAGTTATGACGAGAGTGAAGCAAGAGGAACAGAACTGAAGCATTCTGGGAAAGCAAGTAAGTGAAAAAGAAAATACGACGTGCTTCTTTTTTCTCTGCTGAACACCCTGTTTTAGTTTCATGGCTCACATAATTTCCTCATTCTTTCTCTGCCTTTTTCTCTTTATTTTGGTGCGACATTGTGATGAAAGTGAGTGTGAAATAAGAAGTAAATGAGAGAAAGGAAATGAAAGGAAGCCGTAGGGAAACAATTGCCCACATTTATGCATATATTTCTAACTACTATGACTACAGCTTCTTCTCGAATTCCGGACATATTTTTTTCGCAAGGAGTGCTGCAACTTGAGATGCTCGTTTCATTCCCCCATTCTGAAAGAGCTTGTTTAGTCTTCCCATTATTGTCCTGATTGAGACAAGCATGTGGTGTGGTGACGAAATAACATGTGTCGCGTCTCCCTGAGCATTTTCCGCTAGTTAGGGGAATGACCAGCACAATCACAATCTGTATTCCGTGTTTGTGTGAGTGAGAACCCATCGAAACACTCTTGGAATACCTAAAAAAGAAAAGCAGATCCTAAACCGTGAAAAGCTTTTCTTCTCGGCTCATAAAAATCGGGATATAAATACTATTTTGTAGCGTAGGTGCAAAGATAATAGAGTGGAGTTGAGGGGAAGAATAGAAGAAAGGGAGTCGCGTGTGAATGTACTAACCAAACTCACTTGTCCTCCTTCTTTGTGATTATGAGACGAGCTTCAGTTTCCTTCTTTTCTTTTTTCGATTGAGAAAGTGAATGGAATTTCGGTGTTAGAGTAGCCATTCTTCTCGCTTCTTTTGTTTCTTATAATTGCTTCGGAGAATGGAGCATGTGTGCGTTGCTAGCTATGCATGCTTATGGATACATGTCGAGTGGAAATGTGACAATGTGTTAAATAGGGAAAAAATTGGCATGGTGAAAATCACTGGAAGGAATAGCAGCATAATGAGCTACAACAGAGAAAGTAGCATATATGAGCTCCCTGGAATGATATTTTCACTTGTTTCTTCCTGCTTACCGAAAAAATGCGACGCCGGTATTGCATATTATGGCCTGTACACAGTGCATTCATTCGAGCACATGTCCGCTGGAGAAAGTGTAAACGAAGCAAAATACTTTTTGTTAAATATTTTCCCCTCTTCTCAGATTTCCATCTAGTTTTACAGCTTGTTTTCCCATTGTTTCCGGGAAATACATAGTCATAAAATAAGATGGTGAGGTGGATATGTATTGTCCATGAGAGATTGTATCATGTATATACCTACTTACCTTATGCTTAGCGTATGCACTTACTTATTTCACGAGAACAAGTTATTTCACAAGTTAGTTTTGTGAGTTGTAGTAATGTCGCGTTCATATTTCCTCTCATACCACTTATGCTCGCCTTGTTGAACTCTCACTTGCAATCACGTTTTCCTCTAGAAGGATGAGCACTTCTTCGTTTGGGGGACAGAAATAGCTAGCTCATATTTTTTCTCCTTGCATACATGAAATTACATATCATTGAGCAATAACTTTTCTTCATTGATCAAAGCACACAATGGTCTGCGGTCTGCTAACTGATCCGTTTTCTCCATGGTATGTATGTATATTACCATTGTTCAGTATGGCTGCTCCGCTCCTTAAAACTTATGAGGTGATTGAGAGAACGGATGAACATTTGAAAAAACTGGAAAGAGTATCATATCATCTCGTCATCATTCCCTCGTTTTCCCCTTCATTTCCCATCTACTTTTCCCGGAGAAAATGCATGCTAATACGACAGGAAGGAAAGGATGCGAGTAGCAAATTGCTTGAACTTGAGAGTAGTGTACTACTAGTTACTTTTGAAAAATGGAACAGGGACAGGAAAAAGGTTGAGCTAGCTTGCGAGTTCACAAATACCACAAGTTCATCTTCGTTAAAAGGATATATGGGCTCACAAGAACAACCAAGTTCGCCTTCGCATTCCTGTTTGCATTCAATCTCCTCACACCTACATCTCCTTTTGAGCTACAGAAAAAAAGATATCGGTAAATACTCAGGAATTTCCCTCCCTTCTTTCTTTGGATATTTTTTATTTGGTTGTTCTCTCTGGTTATGTGATATGATTGGAATGAGCCGCTCTCTCACTTCTCCAGAATAGAAAGAAAGTATCGTTGTCTATAGTCTCCTCCTACTTCTTATATATATATTTTTTTGATGGAACGTGCGTTGAAAACTGGATTAGGCGTGAGGGGATAATCGGCCAAAGTGTGAGTATGTGAAACCGTATCCCAGGACTTAAATAAAGAGCGCTTGGAGTCCATGCATGAGCATACTAGTCCAGGAAGTGAATAGTAAGGAGGGAGCATGAAGGGAAAAATTGCAAAAAAATTGATATTCCATCGACGGATTTCTCGTTTTCCTGCATCAACTAACTCCTTTTTCCGAAAAAAACTTATCTCGGGTAATATGGTGGTTAGGTTGAAGGAGGCTTGTTAAGAGAAATGAATGGGAGTTGCGGGCATAGTATGTGCAGATCCTCAAAATTTTGGACCTTTTTTCCAATGGAGCGTGAGTACTGCTTCAAGAACAATACTTGTTTATACGATTCCATCCGTGTGGCCGGTTCGTACATACACAATTCATAAAACGTGTGCTTACCGTAACATCGCGATGCAGTGAAGAGAAAAAAGAATGAGGAAAATGAAAAGTGAAAGTGTTTTCATTTCTTTCCCTGATAAACTTGGTGCAGAGAAAGTGGTATTTCTTCTTCAGACACTTCTTGGTCGTTTTACCTTTAACATCTGTCGGCAAAAATGTCTTGTTTTTTTTGTTTGTTTTTGGCTTTCCTCTGCCACAGAGAAAAAAGATAAAGAATGAAGTGGAACAGTGGAAGTATCGTTTAACCCTTTCTCCATCATTCCTGCATAAAAAATAAAGTATTGTTTTTATTTACTAGTTTCTTCCTTCTTTGTCTTGGAAAACGACGACGAGGGGAAATTGTTTTTCGGAAGTTGCTTTATTCTTACTTCGTTTTCCTTTGCCTTGTGAAGTGTACAAATCCTGTTTCTTTGAAAAACCAAGTCTCTCTCCTCTTTTTCGAGATGTAGGCATGCAATTGATACTGGCGGATATCGGTATTGAGGGGGAAAGAGATGTACAAGGTTAATTATTCGTATGCAAGTTTCAAGGGGAAATGGTAGGAATGTCATCGTTCTCCTGTGTTGCCTATAGCTCTTTAGGACTTCCACCTCAGATAAGAGAAAATAAATAAAGTTTGGCTCGCCTCAAAAAAGAGATTTATTTTCGGATGAAATCCTGCGTGAATCTGGAATGATAGTACAGAGGTCCACTTATTGCTTTACCCTCCACTGATTTTCCTTTACTGAGGTCATTTCCTTCAGACCAACCAGGAAATTCAAAGATTTTGCAAGAAAAAAATAACGTAAATGTATACTATGTCTTGGAGGTTAGTCGGTCGGACGGAATGTAAATTCGTAGATTAACCTGAAAAAGAAAACTGCAAATGATATAATATATATGTAGGTATGTAAGTAGGCTCACACACGTGTGGAGTTTATTTGGCATTCGCATCTTCCATCTTCGACGAGGTCACACCTCATTGAAGACTATCATTGAGTGAATAACGTTTTCCCATTTGCTCTATCCTTTTAACCTTTGATGAGGCACTATTCATCTTTATTCCTTTGTAATCCGGGAAAGTAAAATATATTTGAGGCCAGGAATCCATCTTTCGGGAAAAGACAAGGAGGCCGATGTTGCGCCTCATAGCTCGTATGGGAAACGAGCCAAGCCACTACTAGCGAGGCAAAGGAGAAGAAAAACAGGTAAAAATGTGCCTTATTACCCGGACTATTATTCTTACCACAAAGAGGAAAATGTGATTTAAGAGGGAAAACATACACGCACTAACATAAAAAATATTGAAGTGCTCTCGTTCCAGTCGCGATCCAGCTCACTCCATGTCTTGTAGCCAGCGACCCGTCTGGACTTGGACGAAAGTTAGAGATTAGATAAGAAATAAAATGGATTCAAAGCTCAAAACTTTTTCTGGGAGAGTGGTCAAAGCACAAAAAAATGGCTAGTGTTTTTTCTGCGTGAGCAAATGTTAAACATGCCTGGAGACTTGGGCGCACAAAACGAAAAAAAAGAGATGTTTGGAAAGATGGATTGCCGGTTTCGTCTCCCTCACTCACAATTTTTATGTAGTCCCTTTGCGCTTCTTAAAAATTACAATATTGTGGACAGCACCGGAAGGAGTAGAAAATAAGGAAAATATTTCCCCACTACAAGGAAGATAGTAGAAAATATGAGACGAGTAAAGGCACTTTCTTCACCCGCTTCAACTTGGAAAACTCTATGAATAAAAAGTTTCCTCTTCCTCGCATATAGATTTTTTTATTAAAGAAAAACAGAACGTAAATATTAATGCATCTCACTCACGAATTTAATATTAATATTTTTTTGAAAAAAAGGGGAAAGATAGCTTTGTAGACAGGAGACTCACTCTTCCCCCCTAACCGTCGAATTCGGATCTCACTTTGAACTCTTTGGGCTGGTGTGGGGCAAAGGAGAAGGAGAGGAATGTAATTTAAAGGTGTGCATTCGCCTCACATTTATGCCACATTTGAAGGAAAGAGAGCTGTAGAAAGGCGAGACGAGGGCAGGAAAGAAAGCGACTTTTTAAAAAAATCTGGAAAAGGCACAGTAACAGCCAAAAGGAAAAGTCTCGGGCCTTTGCCGGGGCATTATAGCGCTTTGAGATTGAAAGCGTATGTTTTTATGGTTCGTTGCTCATGCAAAAAAGATACGTTCCTCTACAGACTTTAATTTTTTTTGTCTACTACAGACTTACTATTGTATCCTGTACAATAATATGTAGCTGTGTATGTATGTGTGTGGTGCGTTTGGCACATTTATACATGACTCTTTGCCCTTTGTTTTCATTTTTATGCAAAAAAATACTTCAGAAGAGAAATAGTAATCTCTTTAAATTAACATTTAGCTTTGTAAGCAAAGAGGAGAAATTGGCTTTGTATTTTTTTTCAGTAATTTAATATTTTGATAGCCTCAAGGCTCAAAGCGATTCATTCCTATTTAATGGCTAGTGAACAGGAAATGACTTGTACTTTTTTTTGTTTTTCTCTCTGGGACATTCGCGTCATCAATATTCATGTTGTGTTATGCGAGTTGGTTAGGATTGAACGAGTTACGCAACGAAATAAGTTCTTCTCCTTCATATTTGTAAGAATACATATTGTGATGGAATTATGGAAGCCATCAGCATTTTTTTGTTCGATTTCAAGGCATAGATATACATTTTTTATCGTAACGGCAACTCAATATTTTTTTGCGTTTCGCTAAAAAAAAGTGATTGAGATGGAATATCATTTTATGTCATCCTTTGTCTTCTTCGTTACATAAAATGGAAGAGGAGGAGACCTAGACACACGCACGAAATACAAAATGAAAAAAGCTCACGCACTCCAGAAGAGACTTGAACGTTTTATGTTATCACTGGAGTGGTGTTGATGGTGATAATGATAACAGTTCTGTTGCGGTTTACGGTAAAAAAATATTGTGTTTCCAATGGAGCCGCAAACATCATCATCACTTTCCTCCTCCTTCTCTAGTGTTCAAGTTTGCATAAAGAATGAAAGGAGAATTGAAAAAGGAGGGAAAGCTAACATCGAAGGAATGACAGTTTTTTTTTGCTGATATTAGGCAGTACATAGTAGGTATTCAATCTTTGATCGTGCTCTCGCTCCCAGCCCCTTATTGTCTCAGATCACTTAAGTGAAAATATTTTCTGATATTATTCTATTTAAAGAATTATATTGGAAATGTGATGTGCCATGAGGCAGAGCCTATGTTCGCCCAAGAATTTTTCTTTTCGTCAAACAATTTCACAATATGCTGGAAAATATTATCCTAAAATCTATTTTTTCCATTTA
>JAHZNI010004330.1:0-11933 GCA_027744415.1 Seira ritae | reverse complement strand
CCAACCCCCTCCTGAAGAACAAATATCTTCCAGAGAGAGAACTTCTATGCATTTTCTCAAATCTCTGACTAGAATATGTAATATTTTTTTCTGAGAAGTTAGAATTAAAAAATGATGTAGAAAAATGGAGAAATTTGTTTTTCTACTTGTTTTCAAATGGACACCGCTTGCGCACACTGAAGGCTCGTAATTTTTGTAGGAATTGTTTATAATCATATCTGCATATTTTTGTAAAAAATTATTTTCTTTACTGGCTCTGTTAAAGCGAAGTCAGAAAGTTGTAAATTATGCTTTTGAAATATATGAATACTTTTGAAATAAAAATGAGTCATAAAAAAGAGAAAAAACTTATTTCAAAAGCCTGAAAATTGCTCATTCGTTCTAAAATTTTTCTGGATGACTGAGCCGAATCTATACGCGAGTCTTCTGGTAGTGGCTAATTTACCTCTTACGCCTGGGCTATAGATAGGTAACTGGTAGCCATACCGGTTTATGCGATTGAGCTGTTCAGAAACCGAAATAGGTATATTTTCTCAAAAGACTTTCCTCGTAATTCAGTCGGTCAAGTACAGTTACAATTTTAAATGATTCCATAAGAAAATGTAAGGGTGCATGACAAGCCTTTCCTTGTTCTGAAGCAGCTGCTGTTGGATTAATAAACATTGTTTTAAACAACAATGACCTAGATTTTATAAAATGCGCTAAAGCCGTTCTGGGACAGGAAGGAAGACGAATCAGCACGAAACATGGAATTAAAATTTGAAATAAAAAAGGTGATTACACCATATCAAAACGAAAAACCTCATCAGTTGAAATCTTGCATGTATGTACTCATTTCTTCGGCTTTTTTGTTTGAAATGCTACTTTTCACAACATTTCCACCAGCCCTTCTTCGTATCGCTCGCTTTTCGCTCCGAGCAAAAGCATTCTCCAGCGGGCATATAATTTTCATTGTTTTCAGCGTACCCAACCTCAACCCTTTTCTAGTGAGTAGATGTTAATAGGACCAACTACGTTTTTAAGATGAAATCACGCATTCTTTTAATCTTTTTTTCCATGTACATCCTTCTTCAACCCTTGATGCGTTACTGTTGATTGTTCATAACTTCATGTTTATTATTATTGTGTGACTGAGTACGCATAAAAAAGCGGCAGTTCAAGTGAGGAGGAGTGCTTTTGGAGGAGTGTCGTAAAAACGGGAAAGGAAAGAATTTCTTCTTTCTTTCTAGAGTTTTTACGGCATAGCAGTAAAAAATCTATCTCTTTAATCTAGTTTTTACAACAGATGGACGCAGGAGAGTGCCCGACCTTTTCCACAAAATATGGTTGTGTGTACACATAATTTTAATGTAGATCTCAAGATTTCTCTGCGCATTTTTATGTTGCCTTATTCAGAGTCGAGAGTCACAAGGAAAAGCTATAATATCACATGATCCACATGCCCGCGGCATGTTAAAGGGAGGTCTTGTCGGATTCTAGATTTTTGAATGTTGAACAAACAAAAGCGCATAAAATCAAATACATATTTCTGATAACCTGTACTATATCTACCATACCCGATGGATATGTTAATCTCTCATTTACTCAATTAAACTCCAGTTAAGGCTTGGCTTACTTTCATCTGCTTAATATTCTCATGATCTTCCCCAAAGTAAATAATAAGATTCCCTCAAAGAATGCGGATCGCAAAATGGAAAAAGGCTTTTAGAAAAAATTTTAAACAACGTATGTTCCTCTAACAAATAAGTATTTACATCTGGAAGCATTCCAATATCTTAGGTCATGTCAAGAAAGAATGTTGATGATCACGGTCATGATCATCATCACCGCAAACCATATCAGCCAAACGTGTACCACACGGCTGCTACTCCTCCTAGAACACTAAAAATATTTTAATCCATCGCCAAACTCGTCTTGGAAGATTTTTATCGCTCACAAGAAATTGAAATCTCACCCATGAGTCCACATCAAAATGTATATTTTACGGTAGATCATTTGAAAAGCGAAGTGAACGCTTCCACTTTGAAAATTGAATCGAGCATAAAAATCAATGAAATATGATGATGAGCTTAAAGCGATACCAGATTTCTATGGTCTTCCACAAGAAACTTGAAAACGCTCAGATGATATCTTATCATCAGAAGTCTCGATTGGGAAAAGATTCTCAAATAACGTATAAATCACTAAATACTGCTCCATTCAAAACAGTCACTTTCACAAGTTTCATTGTAAGGGTGAGACAAGACGGGACAGGAGAATATCAAAATAAAAGTTCATTTAATCTGATGGTGCAAAGAAGGATTCGTTCTTTATCAAGCGTAGCTTATCTTATTTTATTTCTAAGCAAAACCACCTGTTCCATTTCTTTAGACGGAAGGTATTGGTACTGTTGTCGCCGTCAGTCAAACGTTCGTTTTTATTCCATGAACAATACAGCTTCTCTTTCATTTTATTTTATGAATTCATTTTTTATCAAACAGCAAGAAACGGAAAGCTTCAAATAATTTTCTATTTCTTTTTGTTCTCCATCGTCCTTGTCCGCAAACCGCAGCAGACGGTTGGTTAGCATACTTCAAATTACTCCGAAAGAAATACGACATGTAGTAAAAAAATCTCATAATCTCCATAAAATCCGAGAATGATAGGTGATATGTGATATCATTTATTCGCTTCGTTTGATTCTTGCTTCTGCGGAGGAATTTAATTTATCCCCTTTGATTTTCTCATTTCACATGGACCACTGATAAGCAATAAAACTCAAATTAGGTATGAAATGAGTAGGTAGGATTCAGGACCACGTTGGATTGGATGGAGACAAAGGAATAAAAGACTTTTCAGCAATAATTCATCTATTTTTAATGTTCTGCAGGTTTCACTGATCTGTGGTGGTCAGCTGAAGTATGAACAGATTTTGGTAGAACGGACGAACGAAGAAATTGATGACCACCACACAATCACAAATTTCAAGCCATGATCTACCTTTTAACAATTATTCATGCTTCTAGACATTTATTTTGTACCGATTTAACTAGTTCTTTAATTTGAAAAATTTTATGGGCGACCCCTGCAATTTTTTCAAGGGGCAGGGCAGATCAAGGAGTTCAAATTATTTCATGAAATGGTTTTTATTGCGAGCAAGAAATAAGATGCGTGTCATTTACCCACATTTATTTCTCTTTTGCCACCCAATCATTTTTTCATCCCTTCTGCTGTGCCCCGAAATAGTTAATTGCGATTTAAGCTGCAGGGAAACGCTTTGATAACAGTTATGGTAGTTATCAAAGATGTTCATTATTATTACTCCGATGGTTTCGTCGTTCTTGGTCTTCAATGTTCAATAATGATAACTCTGCGTTCCTTGAAATTATCCTTAATTTGTAGTACCGTAGCTCTAGATTTGATGATATTCTAACAAGAATATTCTCAAAAATCAATCTATATATCAGTCAAACTCCGAAACTCCAGATATTTTATGATTTCTGGAAACTCGTAACCATAATCAGAAGTATTTTCCCCTGGGCAAAAGCAAGCCCATTTCCCGAAACAAAATGAAAGAAAATGCCGCTTTCATTGTAAATTAGGGTACTTCATTACTCATTATCACATATCTGCACTTTTTATCCTTATCCAAAATCTTGAAGATCGAAGTAGTTTATTTGGAAAAAGGCAATGCCACCGACTAAAGTTCATCAAAGGGTCTTTAGCACTAAAAATTACCTGTTGGAAAGAAAAACCAAACCACACAGCCTTTCTTAAAAAAGTGAACGAGAGTGGACGACTGACTCGTTAGGAAGAGCCCGTCATCATAACTTTTAGCGAAATACTGACTTCAAGAGTAAATAGAAACTGAGAAAGGCAAATGATTGATCTATACACAGATCATGAGTAGGTAAGTAAAAAAGTAGACGATTTTTCGTTTATAAGGTTTGGATATAAAGGTGTAGTAATTCCAGACAGACGCCAGACATTAAGAAAAGAGGATGCTTAAGTACCATGGCTCATCCCTTAAGAATCATCTTCCTTCCTCTTTAATCAATCCACTCGGGAAAAATATGAAGTGATAATCTTGTCAAAAGTAAAACTCGGACGGAATCATTTCGTTTCTCATTATCTGAGAAGGAGAACTTCATAAAAAACCTTCCACAATCTGAAAGGCATAAAACAATAGATTTGGAATCTCAAACCTGAACTTGTTCCTCCTTATATCATATCTCGTAACAATGGATTGGATCGGATCTAGTTTCTCTGCTTTACAAAGAAAAAAGGTCCATAGCATGGCTGCATTGAAGATAGCGGAAGAGAAAAATTCAGATAATTAATTAAAAGCCTTTTCATCATTAAGATATTGATTTTTCCAATAGGAAATGGGTAAATAAACATGCAAACCAATACCAATACTGCTATTTTGATTGGGTTCGTACGATTAAGGGCTCCACTGAAACACCTGCCTTTTGTTTAAAGCAAAAGAAGCCTGTTTATCTTCAAAAAAGAAATATTAACGACCTCTTCTTCTTTGTTTTTATTGGTTGGAGATCGAGATACTGTAAATATATTTACGTTTCATTGTCTGATGTACAAAGGGTTATTCTTTTACAATGACATTTGCATTGAAATATTTATCAATGATGATCCTATCCTGTTTCTCCTCCATCTTCCTTCATCCTGTGCGTGTATATATTTAGGATGATATTTTACAATTAAAACAGTTTTTTCATAGATTTATTTTGATGATGGATGGATGGGAGATGTAAAACGGAAAAGGTCTTCGTAAACTCTACTCGCAAGCATCATGGCCAAATTTTCACGGGCTTACGTGCCATGAAAATGCTTGCTAATTACGAACTATCGGGACGAGTATAGAGGAGCCTGATAATTATCCACGAACACAGATAGCTTTTTCAAGATACATGCACGAAACTGAAACAACTGAATTATTTTTTTTTATATGTATGTCCATAGATAGTGCAAGAAAGACATTCATGCAGATAATGATGATGATGACGATCATGATGAAGATAGAGAAACGCATCATAATCCGTTCGGATTTCTTAACAAAAAATAAGGAACTTTATAAATGAAGGAAAGCGAAATAGGGCCGAGGGCAAATTTCTCATTTCCTTTTTGACCAGAGAGTCACGATTCTCTACGTAATGTTTTCATGCTGAATTACGGGGGAAAACAAAAGCATCGTATCCTTTAGACCAGATAACAACAAAGGACTACAAACGTAAAAATTGAACAAGTTTCCAAAATTTTGATTATTAGTGGCACGTAACACGATTATACTTAAGATGACGTTGATGCGTTGTGATCATGTAAAGATTTTGATTGAAAAAGTGATGATGATTTGGAAAATTATCGAGTTATAATGGAAAGTACACACACGTGTAATAACAAGAGATTTTTAACCTATTGGGAAGGCATTGTTAAGCACAGTCGCCAGGAAGGAACTAACTTTACCTACACTACTTGCTCATTAAGAACATGAATTCATTTCTCCAATTTATCTATCAAGTTTGGCTAGGTAAATTGTAAAGAGGTGATTTTGCTAATCACTAATTTATGTCTGTCTAAAAAAAATCATGGCAATGCGGTAGAAAAGACTGACAAATTAAATTCTTTCTGGTGAGAGTTAAAACTTAACCGTTCGCGCTCTTAAAACCCAAACACAAAAGCAAAATCGTAAATGACAAAAGATTAGATCACTTTGTGGAAATACATAAAACAGCAGCGACAGCTAGGACCAAAATAAATTGCGTTGATTTAAACTTGATAGAAAAACGTATTCCTATTATTGCCTGCCGCCACGATAGTAGTGTAAATAAGATCTCTGATGTAATCTCCTCATCTCTTCGTCAAAACTCATAATATTATTTTAGGTATTCAGCTGACAATAAAATACGAACAGCCTCATCAGCGAGACGCATGCACCCGGTTTTTGCTCTCTTTTATGTACTTCAAATCGGTCCAGCAATAAATTGCAACTATTTTAGATGCTGGCTCATCATCAGTTTCTTAAAGCAAGTCTCCGTACCTATTTTACATCAAGAGATGCAATCACTTCTGTAGGAAATCAATCGCTCTCATTCCACTCCTCTCAGAGATAGATTTGTTAAAATCCCAATTAGCTACCAGAATGTCTTGTCAAAACTTAAAAGGTGGGTTGATGGCACAAAAAAACCTGCTTCGTTTGGTTTTCACACGAAACTAATTCAAAAATACTTGCCTATTACTGATGCACATCGTATCCCTTGTCCAAACAATACGTAAATCATTTTGGAAGGTGCATGAGCAAAACTTGAGATGATTTTAATTTCTTATATTCTCATTTTCATTTAGCACTAGCATTACCTCCGCATATCATACATGCTGCATTCCTAACGTCTTGTTTGAATAGTGCAAAGTCATGGGTAATTGTTGGAGTCTGAACAGACGAACATGAATTTTTTAGAATCAATACACCGAGAACATTGAAATCTACAAAATTTAAAAAACGGCCATTGTTATGCATATTTTCTTCAGCAGTTTTCTCCAAAGTTATTGCTGTTGTTATATTTTACAACAAAGAGATACGGCCTGATTACATTCAAGAATGTCAGCCCCACAAAAGTATAAGATTGAGTGCTGATAATATCCTTCAAGCACAATAGTTTTTGTCTTCGTTAACATCATGAAGATGAAGAGATGATATTTTTGGAGACAGAAAAATGGCATAAATTTTCAAGTTAAACTTGGCTAAAAATTCCTATTCTATCTCCCTTTCAATCTTTCGTTTGTGACGGGCACAAATCCAGAATATGAAGTAGGTACCCTTTCGGAGGAAGTCTGAATTTGTGTCTAGTAATTTGTATGCATTGCCGCTTACATGTCTATGATAAAAACTGACAATTTGCCTTTCTGATTAGATTCATGCGCCTTTCTCAATTGCAAGTTTAAAGCACAGGACAATTTTTATATAATGGGTCGGTCGGGATATGACAAGACGTAAAAAATGAGATGAGATGGAGCGTAATCATCAACATAATCATAAATAAGTGAATAGCGAAACGTAGCCTCTGGGTCGTTCGTTGTTCGGACTTACTTCACTTCACTTGCAGCCTGATTATCCGTCTTTATGCAATACATACACAGGTTGTACGTACTTTTAAAGTATTTTATGGCGGCATGTCAGAGTCTCGGACCTATCTAACAATAAAGCATTATGATCATGCACGTAGAAATGTGTTGGCGTGAAGGAAAAAAATTGCTTTTCATGATGCGCCTGAAAAGAAGGTGAGTTGTGAGTTCATGAAGGCATGTCCATCTTTCTCTTGAATATTGCAATTTAGCATTCAGAACACAACGCAGTCACACACTGTCCTGAGCTCATTTTCTGAAAAAACTATGCTCTTAGGTGATACAAATGCCTGCAAGTCATCTTCCCATTTATTTTCAAAATATTTCTGTTGACCTTTGTAAGGTTGAAGTTGAGTAAGACAATATTTTTTTGCAGCGAGCTCTGCATGATAAAATAGGGTGGATCTTCAAAATACTCTTCATGTCCAGAAGATTAAAAGGCAGAGAACATCCATCTTAGAACAGCCAAGACGCTCTGACGATGCACGTCTCTTCTGGAGAAAGGGATGAATGCTACGCTCCCTACGGATGCGGATTGCGGATGAATGTTCAATCTTGTTCGGTCTAGGTGGTACACTTGTGTTTCATAACAAAAGAACTAAACGAATTTCTGCTTCCCTGTCATGTTTTTATAAATTTTTTTTACATTTTTGCATTGTTTTACACGTCAAATGAGATCGGCTCATTAGAGTAATTATTGTTACGATATGAGTCAGTAGAAAAAAATAAATGAGAAGGAAAATCCTCCGCTTGTACATTCTACATTTGGAGAAGTCGGAAGAACAATCAAACTGCGTAAGAAACGTTTGTTTCTTCAACTGCAGACAATGAAAGTGAAAAAGTGCTCGGCTGAGAGATTGATTAGTGTGATAAAAGACCACAATAAGACGCTTGTGGCACTTCTTTTAAAAATATCCGAAAAACTGAAGCTTGATTGACTTGGACGGATCGAAGGAGATGGAGAAGAAATTTTTTCCTAGGGATGATGCCCGCATATCAATTTTAATATTCTACACGATCTCACTTGATGAACCATTATTGACTGACAATCGATCAGAAAATATTTTCAAAATAGATGGTGGTAAAATGGATTCCCCAGACGAGACGAAAAAGTGAAATGAACTTGAGATAAGATGGCAATCAATCTTATTTTCTAGCTTATCATTCGGCAATACGAAAAAAGAATCATGTTGAGCCTCGCTAAGGGAGTGTGATGCGATTATCTGGCCATTATGATCTATTGGGCCTTTGGCGCAGTGTATTGGAAATAACAAAAGAGTCATCTTGGAATATCCCGCATCATCATCCTACTTCATTATTACTCAAAAGTACAACAAAAAACTACAAGGGATATTCTTGTATTCTCTACTCTCCCAATCAGGGGTTTTTTGTTCAGGGTGATCATTATCTCCTCCGCAAGAAAAAAAATACGTTTTTAGGCAGGATGACTCTTGACTTTTTGACACCCTACGCTTTTTCATCAATCTCTCCTTCATTGGACTTCTTCACGTTTGATATGGAATGTTCCAAGATCCGGTATACTATACCGTGGACCCTTTTGCTGTTGGCGATTCGACATTGAAGAAAGGGAGTCTTGGATTAGACTAAGTACGAACGCGAAGCGTACACCTTTTTCTCTGGAATTAAAAAGAAAAGGGGCGTACATGCTCGGATATAGTTCCGCGTATGACTCCCCGCCTGAAGGACATTGTGTTTCTCTTTACGAAGTTAACCATGAACTTGGTTTGACTGAAAAAGTCAGTCGAAAAAATGGTTTATGGTTACCAATCCCATTGTTATTTGCCTTTTGGCTTCAGCAGAAACAAAAAAATTCTATCGAGGCGGAAAATTTAGGTGATCTCTTCCCTTGTCTCTGCAATTCAGAGAGAAAGTACCCTAAGTACCATTTTTTCTTCTTTTTACAAAAAAATACTTATTAGATAAAATTACTCAAGACTTTTAGAAGCAATACAGATGTAAGGATTTATATATTTCATATTTTACCTGCATCACCCACATCACATCATTTATCGGACGAACCCTGCCTAAAGGTAAGCAGAAAACATTTTTTCACAAATCAAAATGGTAAAAGGAAATGATGATTTGAGATGATGGGATGCGCAAGTGCCCCATATCTGCCTTGAAGCGAATCGTAAAAAGGGTCGATCCTTTTCAATGTTGATGATTACTTATGATCCCCTGATTGTTATATGCAGCCTCTTCTCCTCACTCGATTTTGCTCCAATAAGTAATTTACTCTGGAATGGAGGTATGGACCGTAAAATATTCCATTTTTACAGCGCATTATTACAAGATTTTATTGTACATTACCTTGCTCCAGCAAAAGGATACATGTATTCAAGAGGTTTAGTTATGCACAATTTCATTATAATCAGGAGAAGGTAGCACGCTAGACTGGAATACAATACTTTATGGAAATGAACACATTATGATGATGATGATATTATGAAGTACCCTTTTCTCTTCAGACAAAATGAAGATATTCTTACTTTCATATATCTGTTCTGTGTGGCTCAATGCTGAACATTAATAATAATGATACTGCTTACTCATAACATAACAATTTCAATTTCCAAAGAAAATTATGTACCTATTTTCATGGAGCCATCTCAATAAAACATATGGATCCTTTTGTAGGTTCGATGCATAGTTACACGTTTCATTTGGTATTCCAGTCTATTTTCAGAGTGAAGGTTTGAATTAGTTTCAGCAATCAAGTATTCAGATGAGATTGCCTTGCCTAACAATAAACTATTGAAAAATTTCAGGGTAGGCCGAAAATTGAAATGAGAAATGTCTTTATGGAGGAACTGCGGATTATTGTACTGATGGTTGAAGTTGCTCATGGCTTGTCACAATCCACTTAAGTCTGAAGTTTATGCCCCCAAAACTCCTGAATATCCTACGATTTTATAGATGAAATTGATAGGGAGAAAATAAACGCAAATTAAATGATTGATTTATACGATGATGATGTACCTAACAGCTGCAAGTAAGTTTAAATTAAAATTTCAAGATTTTGGCATTGTTTGGATAAAAATTTAGGAGAAGAGAGAAGAGAAAATAATGATATCTTTGAAATTTGCATTTAAATTAGGGATTACATTTTGTAACTTTCACATTCACATTGTCCGTTCCGCTCACTGGTCGACAGTCCATGATTTTATGCAGGAATCGTGGGCAATAGACCTCATAAAAATAAAAGATAATAAGATGGCAATATTTCTCCTCCATCTTAATTCGACCACATCTCTGTCTGGCTTGACTTGATGTCAGAGTGGAGTGGAACAACTTGCCATTCGATTACTTCAGAGCCAGAGGTATGTACCTTCTTTATTACAGACATGAGCATTTCTTTTCATCAGAGCAAAAAATAAACAATCACGGATCTTGTAGTCCATTAAAGATACATAGGGTCGACTTAGGAATTTTGGAGGAGAAAATAATTGTGCCATACTAGTAAATCTTTCCATTTTGGAGAGTCACGAAGAGGCTTGGCAAGTCAAGAAAAGTCGACCTGACTTCACCTTTTTATTACATTAAAATGGAGATGACGGCAATGGCATGCGTCCATTATCAAATAATAATAACATGGCGTAGACTCTATAACGCATGCCAAGTTCATCAAAATGGAGAGAAGTGCTAATTGGCAGGTTGCTTATAAAATAAAAATTAAAGTTTTCTCAAACAAAGATTTTTTCAAGTTTTCTTCGTAAATCAATTTTACAAAGTCTTGCATACTACAACACTGGAACTTGTTTTTATTATTGACACAAGTTCGTAAATTAAACAGGATGTGATGTTATGCTAGATACATCCCAAAATTCCAGAAAGTCAGTGAGATGTAATGGGCCTTTTTATAAAATGCAAATATGTAAATTCTGTTTAGACACTTTTATCATTCATTCAAGATTATGATCACCATATTTCCAAAAATGGAGTGAGGGTTCTTCGGGATTAAAAGGGTTGAAGAAATATGGACAGTGAGAAGTAAAGAGTAAACAGTCGTAAAGGCGAAAAGCACAATAAATAACACTCGTTCAAGAAGTTCAGGTCGTAGTCGTGGTCGGACGACCACAAGAAAGGCCTTTTCTCTCATTGTGCTTGTCACCTTCCCTTGTCCAGATGAGTGAGCCCCACACAATGGTCCAGTAGGTATGCACAAAAAAGGACTAGATTTCAATTTTAAGAAGGGAACAATGAGATGGAGGGATCCCTACTTCACGACTCACAATCAGTATACGAAACGGCATTGTGTCAGGTCTGAACGAACCCCGTCATTAGGTCTCAAATTAGTTTGTCTTTTTTGGTAGGCTGCATGTTTGCTTTTCAAGCTTATTATCAACCTCCCCCTCTCTCTCATTTGACTACTGATTTGCTTCGTACCACCATCCCTTCATACCGTCGCGTCGCAAACATATGGTAAGTACACCCACTTACCCTTCACATTCAAATTATCTCTAGAATGGAAAACGATATTGTTCCTCATGTGTACGAAGACGAACCCACAAATTACGTTTTCCTGGCCTGGCCTGACGCACAAAGAAACGGGGGACTTTTATCCAGCCACATTCGGCACAATTCAACCCCTTTATTTGCCAGCCTATGGCTGTAAGCATATGTATTAGTTTTCGCTATTATTCTGTACGTCAAGAAAAGATTATGCTTCATACTGTTGAGAGTCTAAACTCTGTGTCAAAATGTGTCACGAACTTTTTGTCTCAAAATCGCTTAAAAAATACCCTATTCTATGTAATCGAGGTCGCTGAGTACGAATCTGAAAACCAAAATATTTT
>JAHZNI010004329.1:0-13970 GCA_027744415.1 Seira ritae | reverse complement strand
AGGAAGTAAGTGAAAGCATGATGGCATGGCATATCCTATCAGCCCATTTGAATCAAGCAGTCCATTTATTTCACATTCTCTTAATTCCCAACTGAAAAGGGGAACGAGTGTGTCGTGTTGTTCGTGTGTTCCTGTCCTTATCATCATTGCTCATATAACGCTATTATGCCATCCCATTTGTTATCATCATTCGATTATTATTATTTGTCATTTTTAGACAAAAATAGCTGTCGCTCTTTTGAACATGAAACACGGAGACAAGTTTACTTTCCCATTATTATTTTTTTATCAGGAAAAATGATTTTCAATGAATGAACATGTTCATATATGTTCGCGAAAAAAGGAAACATCAAGTACCACGTACAAAATATGTACATGGGTACGAGGAAACCATTTATCTTTATGTACGGAAGGGATTAAAAGCACGAGAGATAAAACGAATTGATATGTGACATGAAATTATATGGCTTATTAAACATACATATTATGATGTCCATTTATGTTCGTACTTAAGTTTTATATGAATGTTTACTTGATTCATTTAAATGGATACTCTCTCTCAGCGCTGGAGAAAGAAGCGCATTTCATCTAAGCAACGTTATATCGTCGCACATGGCTTCCTTGTAAATACAATTTTTTCTCCCCGATCCTCTTGTCAAACTCTGGCCAAACCAAACGAACCACATGCATTACATTTTTGCTAATGGTAATTTCGACCTAGTTCGTTTTCCGCATGCATTGCTGCCAGCCAGCCAAAGGGAAAACAATTGTTCCGTAGACTGTGGTTTTCAAGCGATTTATTACCTGGTCATTGTATGCATGAATATTTTTTTCGCAGCGATGCGACTGCGACATATATAATGAAAAGCAACTGCCACTCTCGTCAACAAAACGAAGCGTTGAGGTACTTCTCCCCTGTTTCTGAAAGCTATCACTCAAAAAATTCTTCTTTCATGTTTAAATATTCTCTTCCATTTTTAATACTAAGGACGATTTTTTTGCACGTTCACTCGACCTAAAGCTAAAACCACAAACCAGCCTTGTAGAGGTACATACATATGTAAATGCTTGACTTGACCAGACCAGACCGTTGTTAGTTCGTGTCTGTGCTCTTCCTCTAGACGAAAATTGTGATAGAGCTTTTCCGTTCTTGTGTAATATCCTGTGGACTAAAGCAATCAGTGATGTGCTCCACCACTCAACTCTCACTCCTTTTAACGACCATAGTCGACTCTAGTGTAAATATATTGAGTTAAAAGGAAGACGATGATATAGGTAAACTCACAGGATTCTCCATTATCTTACCTACCTAGGTACATACCTCCTTTAGTTTTTCTAATCATTATCGCGAGCCACTTCTCCATCTCACTCTCCTTTCACCTCAGATCAGATACGTATGGTATGCGTACACATGTTTTCCTCCACATCAGAGGTCTAGATCTAGGTCTGTCCATCCACTCAGCTTATTCTCGTGCTGAACTCGTAACCTTCTCTCTGTGACTGTGACCAACAGGTCGTCATCATTTACACATTTCCCAAACTTTCTCTACGCTCCTTTCTCCAGTACTAGTACTACAATGCAACCATACATATGCATCATCATCATCATCATATGTATGCACTACATCAGCTATCAACACATCACTACTGCATGTAGACCTACAAGTACTTAGTGCTTTGTGATGTGACGAGTGGTTCTAGATCTTTGTTAATTCTCAGAAGTCGTCATGAGAGAAAATGGCTTTAGTAAAAAGCTCAGGATGACGATGTTGATGAGTCTTTTGTTTCGACAAAATTAGAAATTGTTGGGGGCACGTACCTCATCCAATGTCCCTAGTTTCCTCCTTTCTCCAGCTCATCATCACATTAACATTACCATCATCATCTCGTTCTGTTCAGATAATATTGTCGCATTCACATTCATTTTCTCTTCCTCTTCACTCATCACAGAGATGGCGAGTGGCGAGGAATGGGGAGAAAAATCTCAGACGACTGACTACTTCTTCTGCATTCGCCAAGGTTCCTCTTGTTCATGTGTACCGTGCTTTAATACATGCTTTAGTTACCTACATTCGTAAGGAGGTAGGCCAGAGAGGAAAATTTGTAGGGGTAGGCTGGGGGTCTCGGTCTCACAATCAGTTTCATGTGCTTACTTTATTATTAAATAGTGGCATGGACTCACATCGTTTTTATTAGTTTCCTCGTCATATGATTCAAAATCCCTTCAAAACTACCAAAACCCAGACAAAGGGAAATGGGGAGAAAGGTTTGGGCCGCCAACATTTCTTCTCGCTATTTAATTCGACGACAATAAGTACGAACAGTGAAATTCTTGTCTGGATATTTCGTTTGTCCGTGTGGTCCTGCTGTAGCCTGTTACCGAAAAATTCCCTACAACCCATCTTATTTCCTCTTTCTCTCTGTTTGTGTGTGTGTATATATTCCTTTAATGAGAAACCACACACACACATCCACACACGGCTTGATGGTTTTTGTGTACTTTTTACTCTGAAAAATAGAGACTAATAAATAGTTTGCAAAGCTTCTCCCTGTTTACTTCTCCATTTTCAAATTAAATACGAATTTACTTACCCTTTCTGTAGGACAACAGCAGCAGCAGCATAACGTAGAGCAGTTAAAGCAAGACCAAGAGCTTCTTGTTTTTTTCTAACTCGAAAGGTTTTGTGATAAAAAGGAATGTACCAGAGAAAAAGGGAGAGAAAGAGTCCTGTCTCCTCTATAAAAAATAGACACGATAGCGTGGCTGCATTCCATTTTTCTCTCCTTGTCTCAGATTGACTTAACTTTTACTGTCAAAAGGGAGCGAAGGAAAGTGCTCTTTATAGAGAAAAACTGGAGGATATTTTTTTTTTGTTTCATCACATCACTCTGCCTTTTTACCTCTTCTCGTTTGCGTTCTTCGTGAAAAAAATAGTTTGTTTCGAGAGGATGAGTAGCGCATTATAGTGCTTTGACTTGAAGCTCTTATTTTATAGTTTCATGTGAAGTAATTCATTTTTAAAGTGTTTTGCTCTTTTCTCTCTCGCGTTTTTTCTTCAGTCGTTATTTGTGTCAAGAGTAAATCCGTCTGTTCTCATTCATTCCCCCCGAAGAATATTACAGCAGGGAATGGGCTCACAGTCCAGTGCACCGTCTCTCAGTCCCTTAACAAGAGAAAAGAATTAAAATATCTACCGTATATTTTATCATATCAAGGGTATTTGTTTTGTGAAGGTGCAGTCTTGGGAAATTCCGCTTCTTACATACGTCTCCAAATTAAACAGATATTTTAAAAGAAAGAAATCAGACTGGAAAAGATAGAGGTGACAGACATGGGATCATGACAAGATAAGATATTGTCTGTGAACTGTTCATTCTTATTTCCATGCTCCATTTAACACAGAGCAAAGAAAGAACTTAGTGAACGAATTGTCATCGCCGTTGTTTGCTGCTGTTTAAGACATATATTACTGCAGTACGCTATTTTTTGGTGGGAGCCCCAGAGTGCAGTGAAGTTATCGTATACCTCATTTCTCATGTCGAACGATAATATTACCTTTTTGCGATTATTGGCGTGAGGGAGAGCATATCATTGCCATTGCTGGAATATCTAATAATATCATATCATATCGCACATTCCACCACTCAGTCCTCAGTCGAGTCAGGTCACCAGCAGGGTTCTACACATTTCTCGGTTTGTATTCTTTATCTTTTCAAAAAGGAAGAAAAAATAATAATGCGTCGAAAATTTGGTAGATATGGAACTGCAGAATAGAATTGGTTGGATATGGGATCAAGATAACATGAAAGGATAAAAGTGAGGAGGAAATGAAGGATTCTTGCGCGTCTTCGTTCTCCTCATTTTAGCAGTTCTATCGTCCTCCAGTCCTCTACAATTCGTTGGTTCCGTCGCTGTAATGGGAATTAAATGAGATTAAAGCTGTGTATGTGTGAAAAAGGGAAAAGAGGAATGGGAAATGTCTCAGTTTTACTTCTACTCGAGGACTAAACCAGTCCTCGTTCCTTGGATATTGTTGAAGTGTTACAAATTTTGCAGATAACAATTGGCGAATTCACATGGGTGAAGTGCTGTGAAGAAGATTGTGAATTGTGACAGTCTCCAGTAAGTGAAAGAGCTGAAGTTGAGGGTGACGACAGAAAGATGGATATACAATAGTTTAAGGCACTCCTTGTTTGTCAGCCCTCATGAACTACGTACTACCTAAACTACTAAGGACGTGTGAATTGTTTTTTTCGTTGTTATTGTAGCGCTTTACGAAAAAACCTAATTCTTGCGATACATATGCACATACAGATATTCTTCCACTGATTTCCAATCCAAAAAATAAAAACATTTCTTTCCCATCTAGGAGGACTTCTTGTCCTCCAGGAGGAAAATAACAAGAGGGAGGGAGGAAATCGAAACGGATATGAGGTGGAATGTGCGATTTAAATTTACATACCTATAATACACGCGTCCATATATAGCCCTCACCGCTGCTAAAGAAAATTTTTTTTTTGAGATTGTATCGAGGAAAAGTTGTAACTTTGCAACTTTTTATTCTGAAAAGTTGGTGTGGAGCGTGGTGTTGCAAACAAAGTCGTTTCATTGTTCTTTTAAAATTTGTGTCGTAGGAAAACGGAATGTGACATTCATGGGCTTTGTTATATTGCATTGTCCCTTGTTGGATGGTGAAAAGCTAAACGCATTACTGGGACGATATTATTGGTGCCCGAATGAAAAAAAATATCGAACCCATTTTCCAATTCAGTTAGGAAGAGGAGAGCTTTTATCATTTGGAGCTGGTCCACTGAACAAGAAGGACCGTGAAAAGGATGTGGGAGGGATATTATTTAGACTGACGTGATTTTTTCTTGGAGAAGATGGGGCGTTACGAGTCTCGTAATAAATTGCGAAACATTTCAAGAAAAATAGAAAGTGTTTAGCTCATCGAAACGAAATAAATTGGCCATGAGTGAGTAATTTATTGTAATTGGAAGAGCTAAATTGAATCAAGTACACTCTGCAGTCTACACACTCTCTTGAGTTGCTGTTTACTATGCGACACTTTCGATTCTCGAGCCAGAGAGAAAATTCTTGCGAAAAAGGGAATGGTAGTGGTGGTGCTGGTGCTGGGCCAAGTGGTGCTGTAGGTCGGACAGGATCCTTCGATCAAGATTACGCCAGTCCTGGGAGTGACCAGGTGAGATTGAAAAAGTATTGTCGTTACGGAACATTTGCTTGGAGTCGTGAGATTGCGGACAATAGGCCAAGGTTGGCTGAGCTCGAAAACACATTTTTCGGGAAAAGGATCGCAGTGCCCTCGCATATTGGGTTGACCACACCAAGTCCCGATGAAGGAGGGGGTGGGGGTCGACACAGACAGTTTTTAACATGCCCTCCAAATACGCTCGTGAATTCGTCCAGCTTTAGTGGGACAATTAATCCGAGGTTGGATGTCGAGCCATGCATTCAACAAAGTGCAAGTTTGGAAGAGACAACTGATATTACGCCCATCATCACGACCTGTAGTGGTAGCGGCGGCGACGGTGGTGGTGGTGGGAGTATAGCTAGTGGCAGTAGTTCTAGTGCCCGCCTTGGCCATGGGATGAGAAATGACAGCCTCGCGAAAGTAGGGAGAACGGCAACGGTGCCGGTGCCAAAGCCTACGAGACTAAGCTTGAGTGTTGTGGGGACTCCATCAAGGTCAAGACATTCCAGCAGGAGCAATTTATCAAAAGGGTATGGAGTATGGATTTAATTTTTTTGACGAGAGAAGAAGAAGAAGCACTATGTGTCTGCTTTTCTTTGGAACATTTATTGATATTAATATGGCCACTATTTCGTTTTGGTGGAGGATTATGAATGGGTGAAAAATCAGCGAGATGTGAAGGTCAAAGCTGTACAAAAAATTACTGTATGCATTTTGTACAGAGAGCACGTGCTTCTCTTGTCGAGTATGCATTACTTACTTTTTTCCTCTGCTTTCTCAGAGGCTATTTGGCACTGAGCCTAATTGGTATGCAGCGACAATATCTTCCAAGAAAAAGGACGAGCCATTAAAACTTTTCCCGGTTAGTTTTGTTGGAAGAAGAGTCATAATAGGATTTGGGGATATCTCTAAGGTCTCTGCCTGGAGGAAAGCTAATTTATCTTTAGTGGAAAAAGAGCATTTGTGAGAAATGTACAATCACAGCACTATTCCATCGGCATTCTTTCTCCAGTTGCGATATTATTAATAAACGTACATTTTCCTTGGCTAATTTGCGGCTTTTTCTTCGAATTGGATGATATCCTGTATGTTATTGCATGTAATGTAGCATAGACTTTCATTTTTATTCATGAGATTGTTATTCATGGAAAGAAAATGAAGCGATTGTATGGTCTCGCGGGCCATTAAGTTAATGTACAATCATGGAGCATTGCTAAAAGCCAAGTAAGCATGTAAATGATGACGATGACAAGTAATTGTAAATTAAATACATACATAAAACGACTAATTTACTTTAGTTAGAATAAGTTGTGCTAAATCATCAGTATTTGACGTCATAACTGGTGGGAGTACCTAGTTGAAGATTTCTTCTCTATTTTAAGCTAATATCTTTTATTAATAATTAATAATAAATATTTACTGTAGAATGCTGTTTTTATTATAATCATATCCCGAAGAGTCATGAGTTGTTTTTTGTTTGAATTTTTTCCCGTTGAGTGACAAAAGCATTTGTTTTCCTTTAAGTGATATGCAAACTTTTGACGATGAAAATCGTGTAAAAAATGTTCAAACAGAAGTTTATTATTAGGAATTTTTTTTGAGTGACTCCTTTAATGATCTAGCAGTTTTGATCCAGATTGTGACGCATGAGATAAGTTTGTTTTGAATGTAATAATAAAGCTCTTCTCTGCGAAAAATACTTTTGACTTTCGCAGCTACTACTAGTAAACTACATTTTTCATCCTGAAGATGGGTTTGATGAGGCAATTATTTTCAGTCAAAATGAATTCCTTCGTGTACAAGAAAGTTTTCCTTCAAGTATTTTTTCCAAGCACTTCATTTTGAGGTAGAAAATCCATCAGTTTTCACTTTTATGAAGACTTATTTTTCTCATCTCATAGAATTCCCTGAGTACATTCTTCAAACTTTATCTTCGAGTGTTAAGTCGTAGTGTAAAATATTCAAATGAGCTTTAGGAATTCCTAGAAGCCTCTTCATATAACAGCAGGTAGATAGATATAAATATCCAGAGAAATCGCGTTTACATCCTTTAAAGCTTCAGTTTGCACTTAGAAATTCAAATCTCTTGTTAGGTGAAAGTGATGATATTTATATATCTCCCGAATTTTCATTAAGATGAGTCTGAGAACAGAAGAAAGCTTGTTTGTTCACATGCTAATTCCTGTCTTGTTCTTATACAACCAATGAGTTCTGGTGTAGAAGGAAATGAACAGAGATTCTGCGTATGCCTTCCGGAGTAAATCTTCTTTCGCTCATCCTTTTCTTGAGAAAGTATAATGGATTCTTTCTAGGATTTCATGTTTACCATTTTAGAGAATGGTTTTATTTCCAGCTCAGCTCAGTTCTAGCTATTTCCTCGGCCTCTGGCATCGCTGTATTACCCGCTCACGCATTACCTTTACTTTAATTGTTTATTATTATTTGATGATTCATCTCCGAAGCACTTTTTTGATGATATGGACATAAATTTGCACTATAATTCGGCATGTGACACTGTTTTAAGATGGTATCTGATTTTTTGTTGGCATCAAATTTTCGTTTTAATCGTCATAGTAGTTTCTTCTACATTTTCTCATTATCCAAAAAGAGAAACTACGTATCTACCTAGTTCAGATTTGACTTTATATTTGCTTACGATATCTTTAGAGATGTTCGGGATGTTTTACTGGAGAAAGCTGTAAAGTTGCGAATTTGCTCTAAAAGTGCGAGTTTGATATGGAAGAGGGCGGATCACGCTACTAAAGGGAGAGGTATGCCTGTTCGTTCAATTCGAAGATGCCAGCGAGCAGCACATGCCACACAAACGGAACCTTCACCAACTTTCTCTTGTGAAGCAGCTTTAATAGTAGTTTCATTTTTTGTACTTGCTAATGATAAGTCTGCTGAATCCTTATAAATGGCAAACTACATATTTCTAGTCAATTTCTTTCTATTGCTTTAATTGTAATGGCTCCCAAAAATCTGAGCTAACTAAAGATACTCTCTCCGTAGCTTGAATAAGGTAGTGATTAATCCTCATTTTCTAATGTCAAGGCAACCTTTGAGTGTTCTCATAAATTGCTCCCAAGCAATAAGGAGAATGCATGACCGGACTACTTATTCTCTTTCTCTCTTCCATGGTAAAAAAAATTAATGCGAATTTTCAAGGATGTAATGCTCCGCCCTGAAAAGCTCAGCAATAATTTTCAAAGCTTTGTAATACGGCGGGGCATGTTATCTGGAATTAGTGAGGATTTTCTTCGTATTCCCAGAGGGCTTTTTTATGTGACACTCTAAAGTAATTTAGTGGCATTGTCTATGGGGACAATTTCATTGCGGGAAGAAGCCTTCTTCGCGGACTGTCAAATATATTGCCTTCATTATTTTAAAAACTTTCATCTATTTAGAATGAAATGTTTCCTCCTCCTTTTCATCTTCCATTTTGAAAGCATGAAATCAAGCTTTCTCTCCTAAACTTGGAAATAATGGAATAATGTGGGCGGCCACATTATTCCATGCCTCCATCATTATCATGAGATAAGCCTTTTCCATATTCCATCCCGAAAAAAATCCATGGAAACTTTGTAATTCACTCGGCTTATATCTACAACTGTGACTAAGCCCTTCTTTGCCTTCTGCTTTTTTGCAAAAGAAATCTTACAATCGATCCTTCCATACATCTCATCATACAAGCTATTTTTATTTCCCCATACAGTCTCAAAGAATTTTTTTTCGTAGAATGAAGAATGGATAATATTCCGTTCTTTAAAGGTATCATCTCATCGTTTGCACAACATGACTCTTCTTAAGATCGTGCAATTCCACCCATGTACACATGGTCTCATTTTTAAGGTCCGTTTTGGGATAATACTGAAAGATTTATTTAGTTGTGTACGATCATAATAACAATAACCCTTTTTGCAAGGACTAGTTCCGCTTTCATCCCAACAACAGATAAATATTATATCTTGTTTCCGAGTTCTCGAGATGACTCTGACTCCATTTTCGTACGAAATGGAACTGAATTTCTCTCTCGCATTTTTGGCTAAAAGCATGGAGGGAGGCACATCTCGCGCCTTTCATGTGCCGCTGGATACGTGCTCTCTGTAAAATATTATGAAGATGATCATAATGATCATATTTCTATCCTTGCATCGTCTACTCCAGGAGCGAAGCTAGACTATGGATGTCAGACCAGAGCCGGGATGAGCGTATTTTTTTCTTGAGCCTCGCCTTAATCTATCCTTTCTTTTTCTTTGTTATTGTAACATCAAGAAGAGAAAAGAATTTCATGTATATATTTTTATGACATGTGTGCAGGCTCCACTGCAAGCCTTTCTACTCTCCCCTGTCATTTCTATTCCGGAGGGAGGGAGAAAGTGAATGAAGAAGCGGAGAGTAAATAGCTTTTGATATAATATGCTTGATACGTTATTTTTTCCTCGCTGGATCACGATGAAATAGAACATGGAAGACATGTATCCTGACTTGAGCCCAGCAAGAAGCTGGAGACAAACATTTCTGTTTACCTACCTTAATTCCGTTTCACTTTCTCCTGATGCCCGTGTGTCTGCCCTGTCTCTGCGTTTAGTTTAGCATGGAGCTTTGCTGCAAATGTTGGAGTTGCCGTCATGCATCATCGTATCATATCACCGCGGTTTCTGGAAGCTTGTGTGAGTTCTCAGTTCTTTGATGATGGCTGTAAGTTGTGTGGGTCCGAACTTACCTTTGAGCAATCATAGGTGCAAGGAAGAAGTTTTTTTTCCTCCTGTACATGCCAGATACCAGGTTTTCTAAATGATGGATGATTCACTTAAAGTAAAAACTTGCCGGGCTGGTCCTGTGTTGATTTAAGCCAAATGCAAGAAAAAAGTGAGTTTGATCTTTACTCATGTAATGTTGGAGTTGCCGTCATGCATCATCGTATCATATCACCGCGGTTTCTGGAAGCTTGTGTGAGTTCTCAGTTCTTTGATGATGACTGTGAGTTGTGTGGGTCCGAGCTTACCTTTGAGCAATCATAGGTGCAAGGAAGAGAAATTTTTTTTCCTCCTGTACATGCCAGATACCAGGTTTTCTAAATGATGGATGATTCACTTAAAGTAAAAACTTGCCCGGCTGGTCCTGTGTTGATTTAAGCCTAATGCAAGAAAAAAGCGGGTTTGATCTTTACTCATGGATAGGCTTGGTTCATGTAAGAAAAGTGGGTATGTAGTAAGCCAAGCCAGTGCTACTAAACAGGACGGACCTCAAATCATTTCCTTTTTAATTTACTTTGAAGGTGATGAGCTCCTCCTGCCTACGCTGCTGCTTATTCTGTATCTGTAAAAATAAGCTGTCTTCCATTCAAATCTCGTTAATTATATGGATTTGGGAGGAGCGCTCGCTTTCCTGAAAAATATACATAGGCCTAATGAATCTAACAACTTTTTCCACGCTTGAAGGATGAATGAGTATTGCGCATCATTAGCAATCCAAGTTATTAGAGCCGTCATGTCAGGCGAAGATGAAAGCGTGTCTCAATGATAATCCACGGGCGTAGGGCATGTGAATCTGTGCTTATGACTCGTTCTCATGTCATCATTAATATAAATTCAAAGTTACAAAAAAAAGTCGAGATTCAAAAAAAGAGGGAAAAATGATTGACGAAGTGGCCTAGATAAAAGAAATTCAGTGAAACGTGAGAAGCTGCAATGGGAAAGTTTATAGAAAGGCTTTAGAAAGGAGTCGTGTATACAAGAAATAATAATTTTGACTTGTGAAATGAATAGATTGAAAAAACTTGTTTTTGATGCTTTGATTCTAAAAAATACATTGTATTGATTTCATAAAAATGAAATTTATTGCAGAGCATGTTTATGATTTACGATCCAACGGATATTATTTTAATTCATTTTTTAACTACCTTCCGATTTCTTTTTCTTTTTGAATTCACATCAAAAAATGGAGAAACCCTGTCAAAAGAATGGCTTCCTTTATTCCTCAAAATTTTCATTCATCTTGCGTTATCTGTCAAAAAATATGAAAGAATAAAAGTTATATTACGGAGACAAATAACACAAAAGAGCAGTTCATTTTGCGCCATTTGTTCAGCTGGAGACCCATTCGGATTTTTTATTATTGACATGAAGAAATGAAAGCGTCTCTTTCTTCCTCAGAGTATTCATATTCAGATTCAGATCACGTAATACATTAATTCCCTGAGATGCAATACAAAGAAAAAGAAAGCCAGAAGTCTTACAGTTTTAGTCTTGTTTGAATGGAATGCTAATGTTCCATTTTGATTTTAAAAAGTGCTGGCAAAAAATCTAGAAATTCAGCTTTTGAATGCTATAGTAGCTCTTGCTTGTGCATTTTGCTTGACATGTTTTCAAATGGAACGTTTTGGAGATAATCTATTCCTGCTTTTCCTCAGATTTACTGTCAGTTTAAGTAGTTCGTCTGGGATTAAATAGCTCTAATGTTCTGAATTCACATAAAATGATTTAATTAAACCACTTAAAATTATAAATGTACTCCTTCCAATTTGGGGTAATCCAATCATGAATCACGCACGACGTTCTTCAAGAAAGTACTTGCTCCAAAGCCAATACTGCAGTGCAGAGGGTGCATACATAAAATTAGATTCGTTTTTGTTTCAAAGGACAATACAAAGTTCAATTCAAAAAATATATGAAACCATAATATATCATTATTTAACTCTACCTACAAACTGGTGGGACGGATCAGTTTGCGCAATATATTTATCACTCTAAAAAGGACACAAAAAGTAGAATGCAACTCCCTTCGCTTCGAGCGAATTTTCTAACAAATGAGACACTCTTTTCTGCCATTTATTCCATTTCTGTAGGTGGGTCACATGGATCTTGTGAATGTCGAGTTAGGATAACACTAGCGAATCCAAAAAAATGAGACGAGTTCGGGTAAGAAAAGAAAGATAAGGAGTACGAGTACACAACTACCCCAATCCGATCCATCCACTAAGACAAAACTAGACCTTGTAGGGCTTTGCTGTGTCTATCTGTGTCAGAAGACATACGGTGGTCGCTCGGTGCTTATATTCTCTAGACAAGTGAATATGATGCTAATGATCAGTTCTGGTACTAGCACTAGCAAACCATGATTGTGGTATTACCTACTTGTAAACATCTATAAATCGTCCTTGTTTTGCAAAGCCCAAAAGCATACAATACAATAGTAGAGCGCAGCTCAAGTAAAAGAAATTGGCCATTTATTTTCTTCGTGGGCTTTCTCCATTAATAAAAAATGACTGCTGTTAGCAGTCCTACTTACCTAGAAGCTTCATATTGCAGTGAACGTACGTAAGTATATGTAATGCCTTGCGGTTTTGCTTTTCACAGGGTTTCTAAAAATTGCGCCCAGAAACACGTCCCCTTTCGATGAATTTGGCACAGACATGATTTTCCTGCACGAAGGCAGTTGATTGCATTGGGATAGGTGAAGTGATTGGGTTTGCTTTTACCATGTACACTCTATTTCATACGGTCAATTTGTTGTCAATCGAATTGAGTTTATTGTCGTGTGATACTCTACTCATAATAATTTTGTTATTTTAAAGTATTCTTTCATGTAGAGCTCCCTGTCTGTTTTCCTGACACCGTAATTAGCTTCATTGTCTTTCGCTTTGAGCCGCCTGTCGGTTTAGTAAAAGCCCTATTTTTTCTGACATGGACATAGATCGATTCTCATGTCTTCCCGAAAAAAGACAAGTTGAAATGAGTGAGAGAATGTAGGAAAGTAAAACCAGGTTCATGTATTGTATATTAAAACTGTTTTCTCATTTCCTTCTCAGAATCCATTACACTCATTTGCTCGCGATTACATTTCACTTTTGGCAACACAAAAAAATAAGGAAAAGTGAGCTTTCGCACTCTAGCCCATTATTAAGCTTATTAAGGAGGTTTGAGTGGAGAGACGTGAAGTTGAAAAACAAAAGTAAATTGCTATTTGTAGATTTCCCTATTGTAATAATAAGAAGCTCTCATAAAAAGTGAGACAGGGGTTTCTTCAGATAAATATTTTTTTGGGAGCTCTTTCCTGAATTACTTATATCCTTATGACAAAAAATAATAGCAGCATTTTTCTTCTTTATCTTATGAAAAAAGACATGACATCAACTCTCTTTCTCTCTCTTGGAGAGAGAAAACGTATGAAAAAAGAGTGAAAATGAACTGCTTTCTGTCTGTCTATCTCTATCCTCCCTCTCCTTTTGTAGTACTTCATCCGCTCGCTTACATGTTTTCTTTAAGACGCGGAGAGTGCTAAAAAAGGAAGTCGCCTTTTCAATTTTTCCGAGGATAAAGGACAGGAAAGAAGAAAGCTTTCTTCATTCTGAGCCGATCTTGGGAAAACAACAAAAAAGGAGTCCTGCCGAAAACTCTGAAAAATTTCCACGAGAAATGGGATATGATGATGATGATGATGATGATGATGATGATGATGATGGCTGTGTCGGTTTTGCAGCTCATTCTTTTTTCAGAGATTTTTGCGTTAAGCAAAGCCCTTTAAAAGAGACTCTTTCAGTGTGCTGAACTCTGGTCTTTCCTTCCTGTATTTTTTGGATGGTATTAGTCACTACACAGGACACTCATTCAAACGTTCCCTTTTCTTACACTTATTTTCAGATTATTTTACTTTTCCTCCTCTTCTTCATCATCATTGAATGGAAAGCAGTTATTTGAAATATAACAAAAGGGATTTCTTGCTGCCGAGGGAGTATGGCCTTTTAGTCTCTTA
>JAHZNI010004328.1:0-11523 GCA_027744415.1 Seira ritae | reverse complement strand
GTTTTGCCAAGAGACATCTTGTCTTGAGTTGACTCTGTTGACTACAACTCTGCTCATAAGTGCATCCTTCCCATCACCATCAGCGTCATCATCATAATCATAATTTCAATGAATAAAAGTATTCAGGAAAAAAATTGATGAAAATGTGCAATCTATCAAAATAGAAAGTGATGCCGAAACGACATTTCTAGCTTAACTGCTGGGTATGGCATGCCATCCCATTGCCATCATCTCTAATTTAAGCTGGTATGGTCGCTTTTCATCTTTCCTGACAGCTACAAATTGAAAAAAATTAGAGCAGTCTGTCTTGGGGTTTTGCTAGAGTCTGCAAAATTATTTTTGCATAATGTGATGTAACCAGTAACCATTATCGTAATCATCGCTTAAATGTTTCATCTGGCTAAATGCCTCCCTCCTTGATTCGTCATTGTGAACTGGAATCGTCAGGATATTGCGGGATTGACACATGTGGAATGACATGACATGACATGAGTGCAAATTTGACAGATTGCGATGCGATGGCCGAGCATGAAATTAGACAGTGATTTAATGCATGCAGACATTCTGAACAGAAAAATGCAGCGGTCGAGCATTATTTTTTTCAGAACGGAAGCATGAAAACATATTATGAACAATGGAGGATCTACAATACAAAACCATGTTCCAGCTTGTTTCATTCGTCCGATTTCTATTCTGTCGACAATGTTGCCAACCCCACTCGTAATTTTCATGTTAGGAACAGTAGCAGGGGCAGGAAATGACTGTAAAAACAAGATAATAACTTTTTTAATACCACCTCCTCCTACCTATCCACCTTTCTCGATTCTTGTGGAAGAAATGGAACCAATTTAAATACGATTCTTACTACGCAGTTTACTTCACATGAAAACGTCCGTTCTCCAGTGTTGTTTAAGAAAGATATGCTAAAAAGATTAAATTAGATGGAAAATGTATGTAGATGCTAGCTTAAGACCATTCATTTTTACCATGTGCGCAGCACAGGTAATACCTAGATGTTGAACAATGACACAACTCAGTCATTGTCAGTAGGTACTGTAGGTTTATTTTCCTACTAACATAAAATGTTTTTGTTGTGCTTGCTTGTGGCTTTTTGTCCACAAGCCAAGTCAAACAAAAAAAAATTAATCATAAACGTGGATAATGGATAATCAGATTGTCTGCCTGAAACAGTTTGTACCAAACTTTGGAATGAGTTCGTGCTCTATTATTCCAGCGCAGCGATGATAAGAGCCAAAGGATGATGATGATTGCTCGAAATTCTAATTTTCTGCGGTCCATAAAAACAGATTGACGAGTGACGACAGGTAGGGTATCTACAAATAACAAGTCAGTCCTGCCAGGCCAGCCTGACAGATTGAAAACGTGATATGATATGGATGTCCTGTCTACTTTGTTCATCTCACGCAGTAAAAAACGAAAAATGTAGATTGTATACGAAATATAATTCCAGGGCAGCAGAAAAACGCCATAATTGAACTAATTTTTCTTTTGATACCAAAATCTAATATCTTATCTAGACTTCTCAGAAGACATAAAGAACAGGAAGTAGAGAGAAAATTGATAAAAGATATGACAATGACATGAGTACCTTTAATTTTAATCCAGAGTGGTTATAGACTTAATCTCTCTCTATTTCTATTTGAAAAATTCAAGTCCAGAAGATATTCAACGTTGAAACTTAGTGGATTTTTTAAAGCTCCAAACCGATCAGTTCCAAGAAACAATAACGATTTGAAACAAATTATGGGACTTCCAAATTATTTTGAATTCCATAAACTTGAGTTTCCACTCTTTTTATGAATTTGCAAGCACGTTTCAACTGAAACCCACATAACTGGGAAAACTCCATAAGCTACTTAAAAGCTTATCTTGAAACAGAGATAGGTACGTGAATTGATCACTACTTTTCTCTGCTTTGCAAAGTTATCGTTGTCACATCATCATCACTTTATCTCACTTTGTGTACTACATGCATGCAACCAAACCTGGCAAAAACGAAACCGCAAATGGACACGATTATTTTCAGACTGTATGGACGTGTCCCTCCTTATCTCTAAAACTCCATTGAAGTTTTTATGTTTTTCTCTGAGTCTGCATAAAAACTTGCGGGAATTTTCGACAAAAAATGTATCCAGCAAATTTTCGTTTTCCTTGTTAGACTATCAATTTAATAGCTAGAAATTAACGTTATCCAATGTTCGATCAGTTCAGTTCCCAGCCAGATTATTGCAGTATTCTCTAACGCAGTTCTCTTCGTGGAATAAAATATTGCTGGACTCAAATCCATTAGTAAAAATATGCACATAAAAAACTCTACAACTGAAAGTTATGAGCCAATGAAGTCTAAGGACATTGTCGATCAGCGATCGTTATGAAGTGATAAAAATAATAGGAAAAATGATTGCGAAAGTTTAGCTTGACCACCAAGGGAGATACATGGACGATAATTGGAAACCAGTCAGCACTCATNACGATAATTGGAAACCAGTCAGCACTCATTGTCAGAACTGACAGTATAAGTTCCAAAAACAACTTGGGACTGAATTCCATTACAATGCGATGATTTCCATAAACCAATATTACCTATTCATGTATGCAAGTATGGAATAGAACAAAACGCTAAAAGTATCAGATCGTGTAAGTCGTGCGTTGCATAACTTAAAAGGGTGCTGACAACAACTAAATTCATGCCTTTTCTTCTTCAGAGCAGTCACCGTCCACTTAACAAAAAGTGACAAAACAAAAGATACCTAAAACTGAAAACTATTAAAAATTTTGAAAGGAAAAACTGTTTCTGCTTACCTTCGTAATTTAATAAAAATTTTCCACTAGTTTTAGCATTCACTCCCAGTCCACGTTTGATAAGGTCGATCTTTGTAATCCTCCCTTTGCCCCGATCCCGTTTCTCGCAAAAACGGACAACACAAAGAAGCACTACTTCTTGTATTAGATAATAATACCGAATGCAATTCTAATTCATGCCAGCACATGAATTATGTCCGGAGAAGTGTCAGAGTTTTGGTCATAGTCACGCCAAACCAATGATGGTGGTATTATAGAGTGTGTGGCATGCACCATAATAATATTTAATGGCTATATCATATCAGAAGAACGAGAGTGGAATACCTATCCGACTTAATGAAGCGTGCATTTTCATCCAAATAAAGAAAACAGAGATTGTGATGTTTCAGATGGAGATGCGATGTACACTCTTGCTCCTCTCCTCAGGTGTATGTTAAGCGATTGTAGATTTTAATCTGCCACAATGTCCACAATCAACAATCCTACTCGTTTGTATCGTGTATAAACAACGCAAGTCAAAAGTAAAACGCAATATCGGAGGAAGCATAAATATTTATTTCAGAGGATAAACTGAACTGTATGCAGTATAAATAGTTCCCAGACTTAAGTGTGTCGTTGTCGCTTAAAAAGTTTTAAACCGAGAGTGCTACAGTGAGTAATTTTGTAAGCGTTTACTACGTGATTCCTTTAAATATTAAATACAAACAAATAATTGTAATGAGTCTATTTAAATCTCGAAAAGATCAATTTGAAGTGGGATTGGAAATGGCATTTAACGAAAATGATTCATGTAACAGCAGGCTTCCTAGCCAAAGAAGGCGTAGTAGAATGCACTGTTTTTGTCAAGTTGAGACTTTTTGGAATTTCATCTATGACATAAAATTACGATTAACGATGCAATAAAAATGTACGCATGGAACAAATGGGTATGGTACAGTGCTGCATCTTTTTGCATGATGTAATACTCATTCATTAGCCAAACGACCCGATATTTGATCCGCTTCATTGGGTTTATTGTTAAATTTTAAATGCCTTCGTTTTATAACTGCAATGAATTTCGTTTCAAAGCAGTATGACACATTAAGAGATTAAAAGTTCGCACTAAAAATTCCATATCATCCGTACGGTCCCTTTCACCCTCTCCACCCATCTATTTAAATGAGGTTGTTATTTTAACTAAACATAATTTACCGACGTTTTATTCTTATTTTTTCAAAGTGAAAAGACATTAGTGAAATTAAATGCTTTTTTTGTTTATTTCAAAAACATCATCACAGAAAGAACTGCGAAAATGAAGTCATTTTAGTAGAATTTCATGAATGTTAAGAAAAAACAAGGATACCGAAACCGCCTCTATTTTGACAACATTAAACTGCTTCTGGTTTTAATTAACTGTCTCACAATACATAATGCATCTCCAAAAACATCAAGCAAGCAGCAAACATGTAATTTTCCCCAGTCCCAGTGGAACGAAAACCTTCATCGTGATTCGTGAACGTCCAAGAAAAACAAGTACAAGCGATGAAGAGAACAATGCTATTTTCGATATTTTTATGCATTCATTTTTTCACTATTAGTGTTTTCAAATAGTGGATTTGCAAAAAAATAGGGGAACAGCCCATCTCAGACCCGCAGATTCCTTATCTTGGCATAGCTTCATATTCGCATTCATTTAAATGTGCAATAGAGAAACAATAAAAAATATGAATTTCTAATTAGCAATTTTTATTGTTCTTTAATATCTAGGTGGCAAAGCGCTTTGCATGAAATGAGTTTATTCTGAAGCATCGCGATTTTTTTTTCTCGTTCCATTTCTCTAGAATAACTTTAGTTGGATATTAATACTGTTATTTATCGTTTTCGCATTAAATATTCGCGAAGAACAATGTACTTAATGTGTGTACAACAGGCATCACAGCAATAGCAATAGTAATTTTTCATTTTTAAAGGGTTGAATCTCGAAAATCGCAGTACGAACATAAGATAAGGTTGAAATATGCATAGGAAGGCGTGACAATGACTAGATTTTGATGAGAATCTGCGTGTCGTAGTCATGTCGTGGTCTTCGTCAGACAATACCAAAAAGCCAAGCCAGGTGAGGAAGGCCGGACGAACACAGAAGCTCACAGTGTTTTGTGCCAAGCAGGTCGGCCAATTCGACCCATATGACGACACAAACTTTGCTTGGTCTCCCTGTCCCTATCATCATTTCATATCAAATTACGAGTCATAATTTCTAGGCAGTAAAGGAATAATCGCATCTAAACTAACGCACAAATTTTTCTATGAGGTATGGGGTATGGCATAGTCACAAAAATTTCGCGAGTTTCCTTATAGTCAAGTTGACTTTGTTCGCACGAGAGTGAATCATGTTCACATTATGATCAACAGGTAGAAATGACCTAACAACAGCCCTGACAATGCATTGCTTTCATTTTTTCCATTATTCCACTGATTCTATCAATTTTCACTTGGGATGATGTCTATCTGATTTTTGTCATATTTCAGTCTTTTTGAGATGGACCGAAAGCGATGAAATCTTGAAATCTGAGATGGCTAGCGTGCATCAGAAATCAGAAAGAGGCAGGTGGGAGCGATTTGATGACAATATTTTTTCGCAGCCAAAACAAAGTAGAAAATGAGAAGAAAAAGTGATTTGTGATGTTGCCCCTTGCCTTAAAAATTATACGACAGAAATAGAAATTTGAGAAAGGGAACATGCTGCGTGGTTTCAGGGGACATCATGCAATTCTGTCTTTTATATTTTCTCTGGCGAGGCGAGCATTCGAAAAAATATAATTCAAAATTCAAATACATTGTTTAGCTAATGCGGTATTTTTTGGATGACACCTTCATTGCAGTTTTTCCTTTTTTACAGAAATTGAAGAAGCTCAGCTTACTAACATGGCGCTGGCGCTATATGCTTTGCTAATCAGGAGAAAAAAACAAAGACAGGAGAAACAATCACAGCGAGAGAGGAGGGAATGCTTACGTATGAGCATAAAATCTTTATGATTATTGCGGCTGATATTAACATATGAAATAGCTTCAATTATCTCATTCATTACTTTTTTGACATTTCTAATTTTCAACATTTCATATAATAATTTCCAAAAATCTAATTAGCATCAGATCAAGATTCAGAAGCTACTGAATCATATCCCACAACGATGTTTTTGCTCTGCTTTAATTGCCACTTGAACTTGCATTTGCTTGGAGAAAAAAACGTTGTTTTGTCCTTGTTCATGCTGCTGACATAATTTCATTAAAGTCACGTGGGTGGTTGTCTTTACCTGGAGTTGGACTTTGACTGGAGAGTTTTTTGTCAATTTAACCTATTATATCCATCATCCACAAAAGAAATTATATAAATTATAGTGAAGCTGGAGCATGGAAATATTAACAAGGGCAAAACTTCTAGATGCTTTGAAAGTTCTCCAATTTTCTACCTGAGGTTCCAAGATAATCATATGGATAGCGTGACGCAGACGGCTGCCAAAAATTTGCAGGATGAAACGCAAGAAATTCTTGGAACAACTTACGTAGTGGACAGGGAAAGACCTTTTTTCCTGCATATTCATCCTTATTTGACAAAGTAGGTACATTATTTATAGAGATGGCTTGCATTTTTTAAAATTTGTTTTGATTATTATGAGGTACCTACTACTACCACCGTCAAATGCACTACAAAATGAGATGATGATGATTGCTTCCATTGTTTTGACCATTTTGCCTTTTTCATTACGCGCGTAGACGATTTAGAATCAGTTGCGTCATGAGAAAATCATTACATTGTTTGCACGATATCCCTATGAATGTTGGTCCAGTGATCCAGTGAAAAGCAGTTTGCGGATTTGACATGGTTTTTAGCAATATTTTTGACAAAACAGGATGGATGGACGCATTCTCCGTTTCGGACCACCGTTTGTGTATAATTACCAATGACAGTTAATATTATTTAATTGAGAAGCAGGAAACTACATAGCATTTCCTGAATTTCCCCTTCCTGAAAATAAGTCATATCCGAAAATGAAAGCATGATCTCATCGATGATACAATAATTAGGTATGCATGTTGCATACATGCATAAATTAGATGTTAAGTTGCTCATCTTTCACTATGATGATTTGATGACCTCATCATCATCTTTCTCGTTACGGGATAAGCTACTACCTCACCAATACCTACTTATATTCCATGCATATTTATGCATCTGTGAATTCTAATGGGAAACCCAAAACCTTCCAGTCAAACAATCCAAAATAAACTTATCAGTTCATTTCAATCTCATTAGACAGTTTTTGCAAAAAGCAAGAAGCCGACAGTGTTTTGACTTGACAGGCTTCTGTAAAAAGACACAGGATAAAACAATGAATTGTATTTTTTACCCACCGGACTGAATAATAACAATAAGCCCGAAAAATGTATTCATGTTGAACTTTAAATTCTTATATGTATTTTACTTCGAAAGAAGAATGTTTATATGGTGAAGCGCATGCACATGGCATAAGGCTCACTTTTTCATTTATGTGACTTTTATTCTTTCCCTCTTAATAAAATTTAAAGGATTATGACTAGAATGCTAAAATATTTTAGAAACATTTGACCACATAAGTATATTTTGTTTCATGACTTTGCTTCGGTCCAAGTAGGCACCTTAAAATGAATAATGGAATAAATGTGCGGGTATGGAATTTTAAACATGACCATTTCAGAGGATTTACTCGTGCAAAATGAAACCTCGGATGAATTTGGTAAATAAGCTGAACTTACGGCACCCAAGCAAGCAGTGTTTTACAGCATTATATGATTGAAAAAAGTCAAGCCAAGATGAAGATGATGATCATGCAGAGTCGAGAGACTAAAGACAAAGATTTACACCTGCTTCGTACATGTTATACTACCCTCGTCTCATCTTCTCATGTCCAATATTTTTTATGGACATGAATTTTCAGATTAAACCATGTCGGCAAAATAACAACCCATTTAAGTCTTTCTAGGTAGATTTTTTTGGGCAAAATGCACTTTCTACAAAGTACTCAAAGAAGTCAAGTCGAGTTCGAGTTTCTTTTGAAAGGAGGAAGAATACAGACGGAGATCTTAAAAAGAAGGTGTAGTTTTATTGTACTCTTCTGAAATATTTTTTAAAAATGGTGGGGATGAGTTATGATAAATGAATTAAAAAGAAGCAGCAGCTATTAATAGAGTGTAGCGAGCAGACTATTGATTATATTGTTTATGCCGGTTCGGTGGCACGCCTTTCTTCTTTGCAAAAACCTAAAACAAAAGCTTTGGCTGCGGTTGAGAGGAGTATGGTTCAAACTTCGACTTTCTTGTAGAGAATTTATTGCTCCGCTATTACTCTGAGGTAATAAGGTGCACGCGAATTTACAATGAAAATTTACATCGATTGTCGAGGCATGATCATAATCATCATCATCTTCTTCATGACCATCAAAATGCCATTTCGCACAAATATTTTATCATCTCCCATCATTATTTCTGCCTTTGATAGGGATGGAATAGAGCGCACATTGTTTTTAAAGGCCTGCTCTGCAGTGTGCAATTCTGTGAGAGGAATACAAGGATTCGGTAGATGGAAGAGATTCGCACATTTGTGAAAAATGAGCAACGTTGTTATTATTTGTTTTTACTTTATTGGCGGGGTCAGGCACCCCACCGGTGAAGTCAAGCCTAGTCACTAGTCACCCAGGGTCCCGTTCTCTGTTCTATTCCCATTCAATCACAAAGAAGTCAGAAAATAGGGAAGTGCGAAATAAAAAGTTAAATGAATGGGTTGCAGTTTTGTATTTATCTCGACCTTAAACATTTTCTATTAATAAAATATTATGACGTCCTATGAAATCCATTACAAGCATACCTAATATAACTACAGCATAATCTCTCCGCTTCCAAGCTACGTTATGGTCATTGTGATAATTCGTACAGTACACAGTTTAATTATTTTTTGCCGATACTGAGAAATAAGGTGTACTTGTGGGGCGAGGAAGGAGGATGCCTAAAGATAAGTGTTGAATTGAAAACATAAGGGATGGAATGAAAGATTAAGTCAGTTTGACTTTAATGGGGCTTGGCGTTTCGTGAAAATCATGAATTCTTCATTTCTTCTGAGATTTCGTTATCATAATAATGAATTTATGCTATCGCAATTAAGTTTTACTAGAAGAATGAGAAGTGGTCATTGAGTCGTTCGCCTTAACTCACACGTTTCATTTACCTTTGTAACATGTAACGGGACGAAAACGTAGCACTGTGACCATTCAATAATAGCGAAAATTCATTGAAAAACTTTGTCTGTTTTCTTAAAGTTTCTCGTTGAGGAAACGCAATTGCTAATTACGAGTCGTTGTGACTCTTGTGGCTAAGTAAGACTTGGCTTGAATCAATTTGCCTTACTGAAATAACGATGAACAATACAGCATGACAAGACGAGACAAATTAATTTCTACCCGTCTCGTGGATTTCTCAAATTAGCGTTTTCGATCTTTCGTGAGAAGAACGCTCTTTCACTTATCTTTCAAATAACAAACCTGGAATGCTAACGCCATCAAGTTAGAAAATACAAACAAAAGACATTCGACTGCCTTGTCTGTAGGTTTCTCTTTTCCTTTTAATGTAAGACCTTGTTTCATTTATCGCGCTTAAAATTCTGCCAAAAAATGTGATTTTTTGTTTTGGTGCATAATAGTTTCCAACTACTTAAATAATAATTATCCAGAAAAATTAATGATTACGTACTTGTAGAAATATCTCAAGGAAATTCATTCACTAAGCACTCGACATTTTAATATTAGATGTGATATGAATAATATGCATTTCAATAGTCAAACTTTGGAATATGAACTGAATCCGACACAAAATTATTTTATGGACGACCAACCTTTTTAATTGCTATTTGTTTTGCATCACATTTTTTTGCAATACTAACTTTGGGGCATTCGATAGGGTTGGGAATTACTTCTTTGGTGCTCTTGCTGGCATCATTTTTGTTTAGTAAACTTCAGGTACACTAGCAATTACTTTTTATTTGAAAATTATGAAGATGCTCAAGTTGATAAAAATTTATGAACTGCCTATGGATCGTTTTATGCATTCATATACAGTATCATAGATGAAGCATCAAAGATAAAAAATGAATGCTTTGTCCGGCAAAAAGAATCAGGTAGGTATGGTCATACGAAAGGCGAGAGAAATTCATATAGAATCCTGTATGACACGTCCTCTATTTGCCATTCCCTCACAAGCAAACAAAAAACAATAAATAAATAAGCTTTGGACTATGATGTAAAAAGTAAATATACATGCATATCTTCATAAACTGAAAATGTGTATTAGCATTAAAAATTAACGATCACGGCAAATAATGGTCATTTAACTGCACAAACTTACGGTGCTTCATACATATTGGAGCTCAAACTAAGTAATGATCATCCTTTTGTTGGCTAAAGACAAAGCCCATCATTAAATAGCAGAGGTAAATACAGTGGGAAATCTGATTTACAGTGCCAGAGAAGGGAGTAACAAAACCATTTTGTGCACTTCATGGTGGTGTCAATTACATTTAACTTTTCAAGTCATAGGCTGACACAAAAATGCTACGGCACTCTTCATCTTATTGATTTATTTCTCTTGATCTTGAATACAGATACTTTTTTAATTTCGTAATTGAGAAGCGGAGTAAAAATGCAAAATCTAATGAATGATAATGCAGCAAAAGATTCCACTCTTGATAGAATTGGCTAGGCATACCTATGTACCATGTACCTACAATTGTCCTCCAGAATCAGTATCAATCCTCGATCTCATCACAATACTCAGTTCATCGACAGGAAAGTCGGCTTTGGAGAGAGTTTTACATAATTCGCGAATAAAGTTTTGGGACTATGCACGTGTTGAGACTATCTGTAATTTGCATAAAGAGTTATATGTTATGAATTGTATAGCCAATGTGAAACCAGGAATTTTCTGAGCTGACAGACTGAGTTGAGAACTGAATTACGAATTCATAGCATTAAATTAAATCCATATATGGCTCATATTGCGCAGAAATAGAAACTCCAGATACCTAGTCCGATCCAGATAGATATGATTTCTCATTTCCCCTCATCGTCATAAATCATGGTTTTAAATAGGCGACTAAAGAAAAGCTGCTAATTAGCTGTCATTGGAGGAAGATGGTCTGCTTTTGTTGAACAAATTGAAGGCGGATCTCCAGAGATTGTAGTTGAGTTGAAAAATATCTATGTTGTTTCATAATTATTTTGACGAAACAATTTACTTATACAATCATGTCTTGCAAAAAAATTCTGGTTGACCGAAGTCATATTGTTGTGATCCAAGCGCAAAGTATGTATGTACTTTGCCTGATGCATTTGAGTTTCTCCTATCCAGGTACTTTAAACTTAAATATATTTTCTCGCTGCCAGAGGCACCTGAAATCCCAAGAAATAATATTCTAATGCATATTTACTATTTATCCGCCTACGATCGATTTTGAGCCACATATTTTTCACATCTTTTCAAGCCACATGCCTTCTCTTCAATCGAGTACCATTTTATGCAGATTGCTTTGTTTATTTAAAAACACGTTTAATCATCATTTACCACTCAAATAAAATTACACGTCTCCCTCTCTCGATACCTTTTTATTACATAATCAAGCCTCAGGGCTTATTTATA